>QOVD01002924.1:0-19064 GCA_003521225.1 Tuber microsphaerosporum | reverse complement strand
ATATCGGGGGGGAAGCCCGTGGTAGTCGAAAGGACATAACCGGCTACACCTTTGAGGAGCGAGGCGGAGTCCCACAGCGGGGACGATGAGTTCAGCGAGAGGTCCCTTGGGAGAAAAAGGGAGCGCGCTTCCGATCTCGCAGTGCAGGTGAGGACGGCGTGCTCGAAGTCTTCTACCTCGACCCCACAACGGGGGCAGAGTGTAGGGTCGTCGTGGTTGTACCAGGAGTGGTGTCCTGCAAGGTAACTCTTTCCGGACCGCATCTGATGGAGCCTGCTTGCTGTAAAGCGAGGTAGGCCTTGCATAGGGTGGGGGGACAAGGAGGGGGGAAAGTCATAGTACCGGGGGGGGGCGAAGTCTGCCTTCCATCGGGAGAGCAGGGACTGCCTGAGGAGGAGCTTGAAACGTTTATATGCCTTGGCCATGAGGACGGGGTCCGGGAGGTGGTCGGCGGAGTCGAGGAGGTCAGTTTTTATCAACGGGAGGAAGTTGGGGCGGTCGAGTGCCATGTAGGCATCGTGTACTATTGAGTCCAGGGGTAGATGGCTTCTGCATCTCGTTGGCGGGGTCGCCCAATTAAGGGGAAGATAGTTCGGTTGAAGTCCGGTGGCGTATTGGCGGGCCGAGATGGGAGATCTCCAGTCGTCCATTGTAGGGAACGACGGGTGTAACCTGCCAGTCGCCGGATTAGAGGATGGGGGGAGGCATGAAACGCGGAGGCCCGCGAGGTGACGCTGATGGGCCGCCAGGAGGGCAACGGGTGGGAGGCACGACTCGAACGACAGGATACCCGTGGGGGTTGAGGAGAAACACGAAGTGGTCCACCTTTGGACCTTTCTCCAGAACACCTCCAACTTGTCTATCATTCTCGCGCTGGGGACGAACAAGTCTGAACCGTACAGCAGGATGGGGCGGACGACGGCCATGGCCAGGCGGTGAGAGAGGAAGGGGGGTATGCCCTTTGCCGGGGAACCAAGGGATCGGATCACCGCGAAAGCGCCCCTGGCAAGGGAAAGTCTCTTATTAAAATGAGGGGAGGTGGAGAGGGTGGGGGTGAACCAGTACCCGAGCCATCTTAGAGAGGGCGCAGGGCTGAAGGCACTCCCAGCTAGGGTTACTGGGTGATTGGAGACGGGGCCCCTTTGCAAAGGGGTTCGCCAATGTATGAGTTCCGTTTTGGGGACAGAGAAGGGGACACCCAGGCGGGATCCAATCTTGATGAGGGTCCGGTAATACCCGGCCAGAAGGGAACAGTTTTCCTGATATGAGGGGGAGGAGACCGTGACAGCGAAGTCGTCCAGCTCACTACTCGACGGTTTTTTTTTTTTTTTTTTTTTTTTTTTTTTTTTTTTTTTTTTTTTTTTTTTTTTTTTTATATCATTTTGTATATTTCGTTTAAAGGCTTACGGTACAAGTACTAGCTAGGGGACGAAAGGAATGTGCAGCATCGGCTATGACTCCAAATACCCCGTGTATCCAACATCAGTCCATCCCGATCCTCCTCCTGCTAAAAACCCTCTGACCCTGCCCGACAGGAGCGGAAACCCACATACAAGTCCGGTACTATGGGTAGAAAACTACAGAAGACAATCACGGGCCTGAGCTCCGACAAAACCTCCACAGACAAGCAGAAAGAAAGAAACCAAGCGACAGTGAGACCCCAAAAGAGAAACCCAAAAGTGTACTACTGTCCAACCCAACATACCCCACCAGCATCCCCCAGTGGCCCAGTAACTTAGGACTCACCGGAGCCGGACCTAGATGCCCCCGATTAAACAAAGTAAACGGTAAATGCACTCGTGCAGGGCGGCGGAACCGGGCTATAGATAGACCGTGGGAGGGACGACGCAAACGAAGAAGCTCGGGACCGTGTGGCGCAAGGGAATCAAACTAACCCTCCGGAAAACAACCGAGATAGAGTGGCAGTAGGGTGCCAGCCGGACGAGGGGGAGCCGACCGTGGTGTAACGGCCGGCGGACGAGGGAGAGGCTGTAACCGAGCCACGGGACGAACGACCGAGCAAGGGGGAGGACGGAGGGGTAGACCCAATCGAGAAGTGCGAGACCGACCGACCGAAACGAGATCACAGTTTTTCGACGATGCCGACCGTACCAGACAGAGTTCCCAGGAGAAAGTGCAATACCAGGGAGCAGAGCCACCGGGGCCACTACTTCACCGATAACCCGAAACTGCAGAAGGCCATTGACGAGAAAGGGGTTGCCGACCGTGTGCGATCGCTAAGCGAGGGCAGCGAAGCGAAAGCGGGGAAGGGGAGAGAGAGTAACCGTGAACCCCCTAGACAAAGACTGCCCGAGAGCAATGCCATCAGGAGGGGAACAGAGGGGAGAGGGGCGGGGACGCGTCACCCTCCTAGGCAACTAGGCCATCAGAAGAGGGGAGAGGGAGGTGGATGGAGTTGACGATGATTTCTCATGGTGTTGAGATTTCAATCGCCGGAGGTGGAGAGGAGATCGTTCGTGTCCGGAGAGGAGATCGTTCGTGTCACTACTCGACGGTCACGGCCCCTTTATATAGGCGTTCCTCCCACAACCCTAACCCTGGGGACTCATACCCTTGAGTCACGCAACCTCATAACTCCTAGCGAGTCATGTGTGAAATCCATCAGCTGACTTCCAACAAGTCAGCTGCGCAACATACCTAAACCAATCATAATCCAAATAACAAGTCATGTGCACAACTCACATCACATGAGTAAAACCCATGACCCGTAATGTGAGTCATGTGCGAAAATCATAAATCATATGACCACAATCGTGCGTCATGTGAAAACATCAACCAATAACATAATAACTATGACATCGCAAGTGCGAGTCATGTGAAACAAATCACAAACCTGTGGCTCATAACCATGAGTCATGTGAAACCATATTCCTCGCTTTGTCAGGTTTGTGACACCACTAGATACTGTATGTTTTGTCCTTTATCTCACTTTTCTTGCTACTTCTAGTATTTAGTTGATTTAGATACTAGTAACCCAAGTTGGATGCACTTCTTTTCTTGTTCATACTCAAAGTGTATCATGTAGTTGGCTCTTACAAGGAATAAGAATTATAATGTATGGCAAGTCTGCATCCCTTAAGTCATTATATAATACTAATCTTAAGTATAACTCCTAGTAAAAATACCTATTCACTAGTCACTCCTGGTATATACTGGCACAGTTGTATAATACTGTGATTTACACCATGTTCAAAATGCCACTTTCTATGCATAAAAGTGGCGTTTATAGTATAAATCTTTTCCTTTTAAAACTTTTATATTGAAAGCATGCTTGGCATAGCCAAAACATGTCTCTTTTTGTTAAGTCTCCATATATCTTTTATAGCATAATTTTCAATACTATCAAGTAGAATTAAGGAGAGAGAACTAACAAAGCAAAGACTACAAATATCTATAAGTTGTGCATTGAATTTGTAGGTGTAATTAGGGTTGACCAAGCAAACCAGGTTATGATGCTTCCACCTTTCTCACTTAGCATTTATTATATCCTGGTCATACCGAACACTCATATTTTATTTTAACATATATGCTATTTGCGCCTTTTATGATCATAAACAATATGGACATACCGAACAGGCCCTTAGCCTCTCTTTCCCGTCATTATATTTCTTTCCGCTATATCCGAGTATTCTATCGTGACCGTAAAGCCGGAGGAGTGGTTTTTGGTCGAGGAGGTAGTGACCTTCTCAGCAGGAAGGGCGGAGGGGATGATGCTATATACGCAATTGGTTGTATTATATCATAATTCCGAGGAATATTATAAGCCATCCTTTGAATCCCGTAGGAAAGAAGAAGAAAAAAAACCCATATTGGTATCCGCTAACCCGCAATGCTGAATCTACATATTGTAGCCATCATAAAATAACCCACAAACACCCATTCCAGCCTCGCTCACCAGAAACAGAAACAAATCATGCTGTCTCACTCGTTAATAGCAAAAATGGAGGAAAAACGGTAAAAAATAATAGTTACGGGAAGCCTGTCGGTACCGATGGGAATGCTCCATTGCGCAATCGGTCCTGGTTTAGCTTTGCTAGCTGGACTTGCCGGTAGCGGCGGACGCGAGACTCGAAGACTATTCTGTTATGATCCTACGGGTTAGCATGCCCGCCAGCGCTAGTGCGAGAAGTTAGTACTTGTGAACCCACTTATGCAATGTAAAAATCCTCGGCTCCTCATTCTTCTTCTCCTCCTCCTTCTCCTCCTCTTCTTCTTTCTCCTTCTTCTTCTTCTTCGCCTCCTCGTCATCCTTCACCTCCTCATCCCCCTTTTCCTTCTTCTTCTTTTCCTCCTCCTCCCCTTCCTTTTCTTTATCTTTCCCCTTCCCCTTCCCCTCTTTCTTTTTCTTCTCCCTCTCCAAAAACTCCTTCTTAACCCTTTCCACCTCCGCTTCCAACTCCTTCTCCTCCCGCGCCTTCCGCGCACTCTCCGTCTCCTCCTGCGTCGCTGCCACAACCGCCGTAGCGAAGCCCCGGTCTCGCGTGTGCGAGAGGCAGACGTAGAAAAAGTCCTTCTGGTCCGGTGTTATCAAGACTTGCGGGGTATGTTTGTAGCATACTGTGCAGGGTTTTGACGAGGCCTTCGGGTGTTTTGTTAGCTTTTAGTTAGGGAAGGGAGAAGGGGTAGGGGAGGGGAGGCTACGTCGGCTACTTTGCGGAGGTGGTAGGTGTTTCGGAAGGGGGTTGTCATTCGGCGGTGTATCGTTGGCGTTTTTTATGGGGCGATAGGTACGAACCGGAGGGGTCAAGAGAGAGGGATACCAGTAGAGGAGACTGGGAGGAAGCGGTGCATGAATTGTGCGGTAGGGATTGTGGTTGAAATTGGGTTTTGAGGCTGAGTTCTGCATGGTCTGTGCGTTGCTACAGACAGGAAGGATTAGCGTCGGTGTGGGGTCGGTGTGTGGGTGAGTTTGTGGGTGGCGGTAAGGAATGCTGGGTGTGCCTGGTGGAAGTCCGGTATTTGTGCAATGTGCCTTTCCTTTCCTGGGTCGAGTTTGGGTCAAGCCTTCTCGGGAAATCCGGCCAGATATCCAGGGGATATGGGATCATGATGAGCTCTGGTTCATGCTGCGTCTCAAAGTCCCCAGCAACTGCAGTTCCCCTCAAAAGTCACTTGATCTACAAGATTGTGCCAACCCAGAGCTTCCAACTCTCCTAACTGTCGACAATGGGATGTAAAGGAAGCTTTTTACCCACTGTTGTGTATAGACCACACACCCCCAAACCCACTACTATCAAGACATATCGCGCCGCGATTGGAAAACTTCTACGACGTTTAGATCATATCGTTCATATCATAACCCCAGCATGTTCAATCAAACACCATTCGCTCTGAAGTATCTTTAAAATAAAAATAAAACTCCCCAAAAACCCATGAGCCAACGTAACTTTACAAAGTCGGATTTATTGCTACCCGCCGCGGCAAAGCGAAGAAAAGAAGGAGAAAGAAAGAAAGAAAGAAAACACAAGAATAGAAATCAAGAGGAAAAAAAGAGAAGAGAAAAGGCCCGAAATGCCCACCAACGCACAAACCCCCATGTAGAATAGAACAGAATATCAACGCGAGGCGACCCTATATTCCCGCCCAACCGGTACACCGACCATTTCCAGTCAACAAGTCATAAATAGACTTGAAAGTTAGAGAGATTATCGTGGAATTACCTCTTGCCCCTTCGTTTCTAGTATCAGAAAGGTAGGTAGAAATGATAGGAAGGTATACAGTATAATAACAAAAAGAGAAAGCATAAAGGGAATGGGAGGAAAAGGTAAATATAAAAACCATGAAAGAAAGAGAAATAATGAAGCGGGAAATCAAGAGCCCGGTAGTGGCACCATACTAGAACTGGTTATGCTTTGGTATACCGAGTTGAAAGACCGTTGTCAGCGGAGGTGCTGAGCTCGCTCACAGATTCCGCTTTCCAGCGACGGAGTTTTCCGGACACAACTATACGTTATACGCGGTCAGCTAACAAACCAAAAGACATGAAAGGGGGGGGGGACAGACTTTCATATGTAATCAAAGTCATAGCACTAGCGGGGACCGCACGGAGCATATTAGTTCCCATCCCAGCGTAAAATGCCCTCCAACCTTCCTCCCGATACACTGTCCTAGCACTATGGATGATGCCACGATAGCGAGGACGTGTGTCCCCATCCCTATGAGTTACCTTTTGTGTCTGAAGTCTTGTGCGTAGCACTTCGTGCGGATATGTTGCTGAGCTAGCGCACACCTTACTTAAGCAGCTAGCAGCGAGAACGCCCCAGAAATGAGTAAAACCACCTGTGCCCTTCTCTAGTTGTTCTTTTCCGATGAAAAGCTCCTTGAAAGTCTCGAATAGTGGGAATTGTACTGCTACATGGGAAAGTCCTAACAATGCTGGGGCGAGTCCCGAGTAGAACGATCTAATGCCTTCATGAAGGTACATCTTGCGCGCAGCATCAAGAGTAGAGGTGTAGTGATAGGGAACCTTGATATACCTCGACGAGGTATTCGAGATGGGGGAGTATTGCGAGGAAGAGCTGGCAGCCTGCGCATTTTGCGACATGAGACGGGTCTTGATCACCCAAATTGGATTTGTGACGAGCGTTGACGAGGCACCAGCTGTCACTGCAGATAGGGTATTGCTAAACCAGTTTGTACCACCGAATTCTTCATGCTAACAGTTAGACCCCGAACGTGAATATGAAAACCATATATCCCACTAAGCAGGCGACAAATAAACAAGACCAAACTTACGATTCCCAAAAACCTTCTTCGACTTTTCGTACACAGTGAAATATACTGTCCATGTAGGAAGATATCCCAGAATCAAAGGCCCCAATCCACGATACATCCCTCTAACACCCTCTTCCGCCCAAATTGTGGTAGCTGTCCCCACAAGTCCTCTATAAGCAAGAACTCTTCCTCCCATCGTCGCCCGATCAGCTATTCCTCTGCTTATCCCGGTACTCCCCACGCTATGTCCATGCGTCGCTAGCCTCTTACGCATCGACGAGAATCCCCCTTGAGCCTGTAGTTTCGTCTTAATAACATCCAGTGGGCAAACGATAATCCCGGAAGCTAACCCGGCTGTAGCACCCGAGATTGCGGAAATTACATCGTCGGTAAGTTGGGCGGGAACTAGAAGTGGGTAGATGCCTGGGCGGTGAATGGGACGACTAGATGTGGAATCCTCCGTTTTGGTCGAAGATATTGATGGAGCCATTGGTAAGTTTGCTTTTTCGTTGTCTTCAAGTTCCTATCGCCGGATGCGGGGACAATCGAGGGGGGAGGAAAATGGAGGGGGTGTTTTCTTCCCCTTGTATTTCCTTGGTTACGAGAAATTATAAGATTACCAAAGTGTTGTGATAATTTCTTGGGTTTAAATTTTCAGATAACGGAAGGAAAGGTAAGGAAAAAATAGAATTAAAAAAAAGCGGAGCTGGGAGGGAGGGAGGGAAAGGTTTGTTCGTCGTTGATTTAGCAGAGCTGGCAATAGGCAAGGTATCGTGGCAAGGCGGTCCGTTTGTATGGGGGAAGAAGCTGGGGTTGTCGGTACCGTCCGCCGTATGCAACTGAAAAGAAACAATTTGTTTTTTTTTGTTTTTTTTGCCTCGACACACCCCAATCCCCCACAGAACCGGAACCAGATTGCACCCTGAGTACGGCAGAAAAAAAAAGTAAAGATGAAAAAAAAAGCAATCACAAGCAGCGACTAATTCAGCTTTGTCGTCGATTTGCCGGAGACGAGGCGTAAGGAAACCACGAGGGGAACGAGAAAGTGACTTGATGATTATATCGTAGTTACTTGTTGAGGGGTTGGTAAATTGTGGAGAAAAGGCTGGCTGGATTGGCTTCTTTTTATTCTTTATTAAGCTTGTAAAGGGGAAGAAGAGAGGATGGAGGATGGAGGATGGAGGATGGAGGATGACGGGAAGAGAGAGGGGACTGGAGGAGGAGAGGAGGGGGGAAGGGCACGGATGAAAGTATTAATTTTGGCGGGTACGTACCAAGCAGGTACTGTACGAGTACAGCAGAAACAGCAGAAATGGGAAAGAAGAAAAAAAGATTCTGGAGAAGTTGAAGAGGTTCAGAGAGAATACGGTAGGGAATACTCGAGTTAGAAGAGGTGTTTTCATGTGGGGGCTGAATCACAACTACGGTACCGTACCGGCAGTCGGTAAATTATGATAAGTTAATCGATTATCGACATCGATATCGCATTGAATCAGCTTTACGTGTGCCCTACTCAAAGCCTTGCCAAAATTCCTCTACTCACTATCACAGTACCCCGAGGTCAGTAAAAAAGGGAAACCAAATTTCTCTCATATTATAGTATTATCATACTAATCCCATGCAATTCTCTATAGAAACTAGGGTCATGTTTTCCGATCCTTAATGACCCCCCGAGTGCAGTACAGCAAAACGCCAATTCTGCTCAGTATGAGCTGCTCTCAAAAAGATAGTTGTTCAGGGAATAAAAACTCGGTTCTAATCTGTCCCCATTAGTCCGGAACATCATGTCACCTAGGAAGATACCGGCATGATATCGGAAACCACTCCACCCCTCCACCCCTCCACTCCCTCCCCCAATCAGATAAGATTAGATAAATCTGTAGGAACAAGACCTTTCTTTTCTTCTTTTTCCTTTCTTTTCTCGCTTTTCAATGCCCACATTTACTCTCATCCGTTCCGTATTCTCCCACCATTTCCACCCCACCCACCGTACCATCTCCAAATTTTTTTCAAGAACCTCAACCCTTTTTCGGACTATCTCCTTCAACTTTTCACATCGACCACATTACCCCGTCATCACCACCTATTAATAACAAATGGGTTTCGCCTCTGGTGTTGCTCTTCGTCGCGCGGTTGCTGCTAGACCATGGCTGCACAAGATCGTAGTTCCTATCGCTGAAAAATACAATGACCTTGCTGGATACCGTAAAGTTGGCCTTGTGTAGGATAGCCCCCCTCTCCCCCTTTACAATCCCTGATATTATATCTCGAGCCTAATATGATGCTTTAAAACAGCCAGGATGACTTGATCGCTGATGAAAACGAGATTGTTCAAGAGGCACTCAAGCGTCTTCCCCCTAAGGTTTCCTATGACCGTGTGTACCGCCTGAGAAGGGCGGTCCAATGCTCGCTCGCGCACACCATCTTGCCGAAGGAGGAACAGACCAAGCCCGAGGCGGTACGTGATATCTGGCTTTCACACACACACAAGCAAAGATTGGATGGTATGTTATGGAGGCTAATGTGGCGTTAGGATATCTCTTACCTGATGCCTTATATCGAGGAGGTTGAGCGGGAGAGGAAGGAGAGGGAGGAATTGGACTCTTTGACTCGCACTATTTAAAGTTTGGGTGAGGGATGTTGGCAAACGTTATCTTGGAGACTCCCTCCACGGCTATCTGTCAGAACAATAAGCAATTGCAAAGGTGCTAGTCAATTCTATGGAATCGCAAAGCAGCCGCCCGACAAAGACACCCAGTTTTCAAAGACGCCCAGTTTTCGGGCAGAACTTGCAGGGATACCCTTACAAGTTACCCATGCCCTTGACTAGTTACAATTCTACAACTCGAGTGATTTTTTCGCCATCTCCAATGCTCCCTCGAAGGTCTTGTTTCCCCCAATGAACCCACTGGCATGCACAAACACACCTCCCGGGATTCCAGAAACCTCGCTGAGATCATCGTCTCTTGTACCCCTCCAAGCCTCAGGCAATGGTTTCCTACTCTCGAAACTATCCTTACTGACGGGTACGCATTGAATCCTCCAGCTTGACTTTCCAGCACCCTCACCGTACAGCACATACAGAGGCTTCTTGTCTTCCTCTTCGATCCCAGCTTCCGCTTCAAGAGTAAACAAATGGTCTTTCCACGGAATGGACTGTGGAAAGATCAATATTCTTCCCTTTTCGTCGTGCTCGAACCGACCCTCCATTGCCTTCACCACATAATCTCTTGCCGGAAGCCACGACTTGCCGTAGTAATCCAACTTCTGAACAAAGACAGTGCCCATCAATTTTGATGCTTCAAGGAACTTTTCATCCTCGGACTCTTGTGTCTTGACCGGATCATTCCACTCAGGATTCAACAGGCCCACCAAGGACGGGAGGCTTATGGACTTGTCGTTAAAGGCTGGCTTGATATCCGAAGGATATGCAGAGATCCCATTATCATTCGCATCGATCGCCTCGATAAAGTCCTTATAAACCTTATTATAAAGGAGGTTTATGGACGGGTCATCCACAGGGATGGAAAGACGGTGGGAAATGATCTGGGGTGCGAAATGCTTGTAAATCAGCCCGGCCGAAGAAAGTTTGGTCCGGAATTCCGAAGAGAAGGTTTCCGAGAACGTGCGCTGGTGATGGTCAAAATGCTTGGTACCGTCGTACTGGCCTTGGACCTGAAAAAAAACAAGCTTTGTTAATTTCTGAATGGCAATTGAGTGATTAGGGGTTGGCAGGTAGGATTCCGTTACATACATCTACAATAATGTCACACTCCTCAAGGACAGCAGGATCCCGGGAACGAGTTAGAGCTGAGTCTTGATATTCTGGCAAGAGACGTAGCATGTAAACCGCAAGAGCCTCATCGGCCTAAAATTTGTCAGAAACGGTTAGGTGTTTTCTTTCTTCCCAGGAACCAAACCAAAACATACATGGAAATAGCCACTAGGAAGGAAGGAATTGAAATTAGCTATTAACATATCCAAAAATAATAATAATAATAATAAATTCCCGAATTGAAAGAGAGTGGTTATATTACTTGTGAGTTCCAATGCGTAGTGGGGTGGTTTTGAGCCGTTTTGCTGGTGAAGCCATGCTTGATAGAGCACGAAGCATGCAATGTCGGACCTATTGGCGGGGGGGGGAAGGGAGAGAAAGCTCGTTTATATAAGCCTGAGCGGGGTATTGTACCGGTATATAATATTATGTAGGTGAGTTGTGGGATGCTTGATCCTGGCGCCAAAGCTGTGGGACAGATCATAATCTTCAATGTGGGGCATGAGTGGTTGATGATAGCCGGGTAACTCCGTTTGAGGTAAAGGTCCGGTGCAATGGCTATGAACTGGTCTACACAGAAGCTTTCTAATTACGGGTGCTGGAAATGGAAAAGGCTACAAAAGGGCTCGTGAAAAACGTAAAAGTGTCGCCCACAGCTAATAGTGGTCGAACCTTTTGTTTGTTTTCATTTTTCTTCCCGATATTCATGCGGTTTGTCTTTTCGATAAATTCTCGAGCATAGGTTGCCTTGTCCGCGGCGGATACGGCCAGCAAACTTTCCATAACTATCTGTCACGATACCAAAAACATCGCCTCTGCTTGTTCTTGACTTTGTCACTTAGTCTGGGAAGTATCTGTAGCAATTGCGGCGCTCCAGTAGTGGTCTCAACGTAACTTGAGGTCACCCTCATATCTCGAACTTGCCCGTCCACAATAAACTTCCTCTCGCTGCAGAGCTCACCAGTCCATGTCACGTTTCTGAATCCTTCACGTCCACCTAGCAGTTCTCCTCATTCCCGCGGTTCTATCCTTTTCTCATGAGAGAGGAAAGAGAGTTTAATCCTAACCATCCGTTTATCCAATCCGGTCTTCGAATGCTCCTTTCAAAAGGTTGCGCTGCCATAACAACTTGAAGTTGTGGGAGGGGAGGGTATCCTCTTGTGGGGTGGAGCGCCCACCGTAGTGCTGAGATATAGAGGTGGATTTATATTAGTGCTACTGACAAGCTTCTACAATCTTGCCCAAGATTAATTACCGATGCAAATCAAACACCTGCAGCGCTCTATGCCTTCGAATCGAATTATTGAGATTGGGAGGGTGATGAATTTCTGACTAGGCATCAGAAGCCCGACTAAGCCTGAGCTCTTGAGAGACAATCTGGGAGTTAAAAAAGTAAGGCAGGATAAACTTGTCTAAGGCTCATTTCTCGAGATATCTTAAAGGCAATCCTTTTTCTGTCATGGAGGAAAAGTAGAGGTAGAACTTACGAAGAAGGGAGCTTCGAAAGATTAATGCGAATACCATATATACCGAAATATTTATCCACAGACAGCTACCTCAACTCCAAATATATTCAATCAGAAAGGTAATATCGTTGCCTCAGCATGTTTACTACGCATTATCAGCCCTTACTTGAGGAATCTGACAGACGGTAGCAAAACGATCAGTGCTTGACTCTTTGATTAACATTCATCATATTGAACATCCCATCCACCAATCCCCCAATCCATCCCACCATCCTCCCTCTGCCGCTACCAGAAAAAACAGAGTCCGACCCCGACGAAAGGGCATCTCCCCAAGAGGCGCTTTTCCATAAGCTACGAACTCAAAAAGTGATTCCACCCCCCAAGAATGAGCCCCATTCTGGTACCCGTCGGAAACCAAAAAAGATTTCAAACGGGCACTCGCATGACTATCCAATTCGACGATTTTGTAAGAACCTCCCAAGAAAGCATCCCTCCAACAATCTCCCCCTCTCCCCACCCAGGGCTCATATCTTCGCCCAAGTGAGGGTGAGGTTTGGAAAAAAGATTGTCAAAGGGATAAGGAAGGTTCTTGAGAAAAGGAACAAGATATTCCCGCGTTTCCGCTATTTTCGGTCCGGGGACTTTACCCAAAGCTTGCGGAAGTGTAGTATCTTGAGACGAGCATGAATGAAGTCTCCGTTTGTGAGCTTTGTGAGCGAGTCTTTGGGGGGTGGAGTGGTTGGAAAAAGTTCTTGGGATGAAAAAGTTTTTTTTTATAATGGGCTAGTGGATGGACGGGAGGGTAACTCTTCTCGAGAGTTCTCACCTCTTGGCTTGGTTGTGGGTTAGGGTTGGTGGAATATCTCCTTTCCGAGGGAGGCGGTCCGGGTCGGTAGTCTAGTGAGCGAGATCAGACCGAATCGGATTTTAGCTTCCTTGCTTGCTTTCTCCCTCTCTGCTGTTCGCTCAATCATCTTCTTTTCCACGTCCTCGTTTCGCTGCTTTTTCTGTTTTTCTTCGGGTCAAGAGATACGAAATATCTACTATTATTGATTTCAAAAAGTCTGGGATTTCTCAGGGAAAACAATTTCGTGGTACGGTACTCATTTTGCTACTTTTAGCCATAGATTTTACCTCTTCCGCAAGAGAGCCAATCTGAACCCCTACTGTGGTTTTGGGAGTTGACGAACTGACAAACTGACAGCCTTTTCGAAATCGATAACAAAAGGGCACAAAAGCTTTCGAGTATTATCCTGTCCTACCCTATCTCGGTCGCACGCCATACTCCAAATTCAACTCAAAGATCCCGATCCCCGAAATCCATTGGACAGTGAGAAAAACGAAAAATATCACCAATAATGGCGAACCTACAATCTAGCATTTCCACCACTTCTCGCTCGCCTGCCATAATAATCCCCTCCACCTCGCTTACGATTTCCTACCCGACTCTACAGAACCTCATATCCAACTTCCAGAAAAACCTCGCGGCGATCGGGATCGCACCTCACTCACCGGTGTCAATTGCGCTCCCGAACAACCTCGAGTTCATAGTTTCCTTCCTGGCGACAGCCGCCCAAAGAGGCATCGCCGCACCATTGAACCCTGCGTATAAACAGGGTGAATTTGAGTTCTTTATCGATGATATCAAGAGCAAGCTTGTTGTTGTTCCGAGAGGAGCAGTGAGTGCGGGCGCTCCAGCAGTTAAGGCGGCCAGGAAATTTGGAGTTGCGGTTGCCGAGGTTTGGTGGGATGACCGGGGAGGTGAGGTTTGCTTGGAGGTTTTGGAAAAAGGTGGATTGAGGGGTGGGGTCAAGGTTGAGAGAGCGGAACCGGAAGATGTTGCGTTAGTTTTGCACACTAGCGGGACTACGGGACGACCTAAAGCTGTGAGCTTCCTCTTGGGAAGGCGTAGATAGCAGGGAGAAGACCTTGGACTGACTGAAGTAGGTGCCTTTGACACATAGAAATTTGACTAGGACTATGGGTAAGCTCATCTAAGATTTGTTTTGGAGAGCTCTGCTAACCGAATTTAGGAAACATTGTGCAAACGTACAAGCTTACTTGGGAGGATAAAACCTATTTAGTTATGCCTTTGTGAGCATTTATCTTTCGTTATGCGCTATACAGAGCTTCTTGCTAATTGAGGATACCCTTCAGATTCCACGTGCATGGCCTTTTGGCAGGTTTGTCGCTCAAGCTCGTGTCGCATCATTCGGAATGGGCTGAAAACTAATGTAATTAGGTTTCCTTGCTCCCCTCCTGTCCGGAGGGACTGTGATCGTTCCGGTTAAGTTCTCTACCAGCGAGTTCTGGAGCGATTTTATCAAGTTCAGAGCCAATTGGTACACAGCTGTAAGGCCCTTGTAAAAGTCTTCTGCTCGAAAAAGGCGCGGTCTAACCTTACCAGGTTCCCACGATTCACCAAATCCTTCTCAAGAGCCCCTTCCCATCTCAAATTCCTCCGATCCGTTTCATTAGGTCTTGCTCATCCCCACTTTCGCCCACAACTTTCCACGCCCTTGAGGAGGCTTTCAAGGCACCTGTTCTCGAAGCATATGCTATGACCGAGGCTGCTCATCAAATGACTTCAAACCCTCTCCCCCCAGCCAAACGCAAACCAGGAACCGTCGGCCTCGGCCAAGGAGTCGAAGTCGCAATTCTAGATGCAGACGGCAAGGAGGTTCCTCAAGGCAAGGAAGGCGAGATCTCCATCAAAGGTGTCAATGTAACCAAAGGCTATATAAACAACGAAAAGGCCAACGCGGAATCATTCACCTCCACTGGCTTCTTTAGAACTGGCGACCAGGGTAAGAAAGACGAAGACGGGTATGTGATCATCACAGGGAGGATCAAGGAACTTATCAATCGCGGTGGTGAGAAGATCAGTCCTATTGAGGTCGATAACGCCATCAGTTCTCACCCCGCCGTGAGCGAAGCTGTTAGCTTCGCTGTCGACAGCGAGCTTTATGGGCAGGAGGTTGGGGCCGCAGTGGTGCTCAAGAGCGGGAGGAAGGTTACTGATCAAGAGTTAAAGAATTATGTGGGAGAGAAGTTGAGCAGGTTTAAGGTTCCGACTAGGATCTGGTTTACCCAACATATGCCTAAGACTGCGACCGGAAAGATCCAGAGGAGGATTGTAGCCGAAACTATGCTTAAGGGGGATAAGCCAAAGGCAAAATTGTAGGCTTTTACGGGGACCATTGGTTTTGACCACTAGATTGTGCTGTGGTACCTTGATAAAGCGGGGATATGTGATATACTTGTATTTAGCTAGTGCAGCTTAATCTCTTAATACACTTGCAAAAAAATATAAGTGTTTAGTTACCGTACCCGTTCTGTGCCTCCTGGATAACAACAAATGACCGTAAACTGAAGCCGAAGCAGAGAGGAGGGTAGGCAAAAAGACACTAATTTCACGCCAGCTTGGGGCCAAACCGCTACGAATCTCTCCCTGCGATTACTTCTGAATAAGCACTATAAATAACACTAGGTGTGGAATACTGTATATGATTCTTCCAAACTTTAAAGCTCCATCCAGAGCGACTGAGGCTGCAACCGAGATGGTTGCTATAGTTCTTGGACAAAAGTCATCGTTGGCAATGCAACCGATCGCGCAACAACAACCACACCACAACCATGGCGCCGCCTCGTACCACAACGAAAAAACCTCGATAATTACAGGAAGCGAGTAGGGAGGAAGGAATGGCTGGAGTCTACTCATTGGAGAGCAGTTGGAATGAGAGAGGTGGTGACAAGTTTTGTTGAGATATTGCGCCGCATAGAAATACCAGCTTCCGCCCTAGCTTCTGCCTACCAACGATATTGGACAACAGGCTTATTTTTAGCCCTGAGCAGAACTGGTCGAGTACAAAAGATTTCTCCTTGCAGTACCCATCATCTGGTTATTGCCTCTAGACAGAAGAGAGAAATGCCTCTTTGGCAGCTTCGTCGAGACTTTGCTCTCCAAGCTTCTCAGGTTGTCGGGAAAATCACAAGAAGGCTAGCAGAACATGGCAGTTACAAGCACATAAAAGCTGAGAGGCCAAGGTTAATACCTATTCTAGCAAGAAGGAGATTTGAATTGGGCTTTAGAGATAGGGGCTGGACAATTGAAGAATAGAGGAGCATGGTATGAAGTAATTAATGCAGTGTGGAGAAATATGTAGATCTAGTAGTTGAATGGGTTTTCGGAACATGTAAGGAAAAATGTTTACCAGAGTGTGTAAAGGGAGTAAGGAAGTGTGGTGGTATCAAGCAAATGGTATGGGCCTGTTTTGCTGGTGGATTGCAGAGAACCTGTAATGGCATGAGGGTGGTAAATGGAGGTAGAGTGGATGTAAGAGCATACTATGTTAGGACTTTGGACTTTTCTTTACTTGATTTTTTAAAGGAATTGGAGGAAAAGAATATTAGACCAATCTTTATACAAGACAATGCTAGAGTACATACTGCTAGACTTACAATAGAATAGTTGGATGAGAATAAGGTGGAGGTTTTGGAGGGTTAACCCTCATATTTACCAGATCTCAATTTTATTGAACATGTTTGGGCACGCCTCAAGAAGCTTTACCATGAATATTATGCTTACTTGACTGCTAATACCAGAGCAGCAGACAAAATAAGACCACTAATTGAGGAAGACCTTATTGATTGTTGGAAGTTGATACAAGACTCTTTATTTGAAAAGTTGGTTGAGGGTATTCTGAAGAGGATTAAGGTGTTAGGCACATTGGAAGCCCATGTATACAAGTACAGGAATCCAGCACACGGACCTCCAAAGCGCACAGACCCCTGCGCACAGACCTCAAAAATACGGCCGTCATACCCCTGGGGCCCCGATGTTGGGACACTACATTCACTGCAGCACGTGTAGTAGTTGCAATCGCACTCAGCAATTCTCCTCTGGAGACCACTTGCAATACACCATATATGTCACAGCCGTTGGTTCAACCGGATGCTGTTCGCAGGATATATGAGAAGAGAACTTAGTGAAAAATATTCAAGCAGTTCAGACCAAATCGGTCAGCGTCGCATAAAGTTATAGGTCTTCAAAGTTAAGAGAGCTGAGGGAAACAGAAGAGTGGACACTTGACTGAAATCCTTCTACAAGGGAAATAGATACCAGCACACAGAGTAGAGACCAACGGTCCCACTTAGAACCAGTCAGTAAGGGAGAGGTATTGCACGCAATTAGCTATAGGTGTGATTGCAAGCAAAAGTCATTCCGAAACCTGATGCCTATGCAGCCTAAGAACTTGCATGCATTCAATAGTCTGACGACCAAGGAGTTGGCCACTTCTTACAGTGTTCGGTGAAGAATGTTACAATGCTAGCATCTATTGGGCTGCGAGAACTCTGCACACCTATCGTTGAATGGAATGACACACTCTTACAGCTAGAAGAATAGTGTATGTCTTCATAATACTAAGCAGGTGATCAAGCAAGTTGTCAGTGTCAGAGAGTGTTCGCACTTTTTAGTTTGTAGTTATTAGTTAGCCCGCGAACACCTAGACGCGGAATATAAATATCGAAGTGCCTACCTTGCTGTAAGAATTACTAAGCACCGGAGAAGAGATCTTATCAATGTTAAAAGTTATCACGCCATAAATCTTTATCTTACCTGATTATATTTTTATCACAACAATTACTTCTCACGAGAGATAGTTACCCACAAGCCTTCTTAGACAAATCTCCATATACACGAATTCAGGCTTAGCTCGATATCACAGTTACACTATCGGCTACACCTAACATAAGGCTATTATTAAAGCAAAAGAATGATATACAAAATATTAAATTAATATATTTTATTTAATCTCCGTATCCAATCAATTCTATGGAAAATTCTGCAATTCTAAGTACATCTGATTTAATATAGAAGTTAGATACTAAGGAGTGTGAGTGGGCAAGCTGAATGTCAAGCATGGCAATAATTATTTTTGTCACCGAACTGTACAAATAGTGATAACTAAATAAAGAGAACGCTGTTTTTTTTCCAAGTGATACTATATGAATGAATACAAAAGATAGGCTAAAAAGAGATATATTCTAGTATTATATAGAGGCTGTAACCAGTACGGGTACCTGAGATATATTACGGATTGGTTTTCTCCTGTTAGGTATGGTTTTGAATTCTATATTTGGGAACCTGCAGTTGACAAAGATTTCTGGAAGCCCTATTTGGATAGTGATTATTATAGCGAGGAATGATATTGTTCTTTAGTATGTTTTGAAATAAAGGTATTATTTTTGTCTTTGGGATGTAACTGGTATGGGTACCTGAGGTTATTATTTTTGGTTTCAAGTATCACTTGATACTCTGTATATTTTATATTTGGTTTCAAGTATCGTTTGATACTCAGTATGTTTGCTGTTTGGTTTCAAGTATCATTTGATATGTGTGGCTTCAAGTATCGCTTAGTACTCAGTATGTTTTATGTTTGGTTCTGAGTGTCATTTGATATATAGTATACTTTAGATTTGATACTTAAGAATTTTGAAGACTGCAACTTTCGTAGCCATATTGTTATTGTTATTTGTTAAGATACATGATTGCCTAAGGAGTGTATTTAAAACTTGGGATTCTCCGGACTTAGAGAAGGCAGACTGTTAGGGGTAGCCGATAGCGAAACTATGATATCGGACTAGGCCTGGGTAGGGGTCTTCGGAGACTTGTCTAAGAAGGCTCGTAGGTAACTATCTCTCGTGAGAAGTAATTGAAGTAAAAATAAAAGATAATTTTCGCAAGAATAAGATTTGTAGCGTAATAACTTTTTATATTGATAAGATCTCTTCTCCGGTGCTTGATTATTTCTTGTAGCAAGGGAGGCACTTCGATATTTATATTCCGCGTCTGAGTGTTCGCGGGCTAACTAATGACTACTAACTACAAAGTACGAACACTCTCTGACCCTGACAACTGTTCGACTGCTTGCTTAGCATTATGACGACATACACTATTCATCTAATCATGAGGGTGTGTCATTCTTCTCAACGATAGGTGTGCAGAGTTCTCGCAACCCCATAGGTGCTAGTGTTATAACTTTCTTCACCGAGCCATGTAAGGAGTGGCCAACTCCTTGGTCGTC
>QOVD01002922.1:0-17084 GCA_003521225.1 Tuber microsphaerosporum | reverse complement strand
ACTACTCTACGGTCACGGCCCCTTTATATAGGCGTTCCTCCCACAACCCTAACCCTGGTGACTCATACCCTTGAGTCACGCTATCTCATGACTCGTAACGAGTCATGTGCAAAATCCATCAGCTGACTTCTAATAAGTCAACTGCGCAATATACCTAAACCAATCATAATCCAAATAACAAGTCATCTGCGCAACTCGCATCACATGAATGAAACGCAAGACTCATAATGTGAGTCATGTGCAAACGTTCATAAATCATATGACCACAAGCGTAGTCATGTGAGAAACATTAACCAAAAATCTTATAACGATGACATCACCAGTGCGAGTCATGTGAAACAAATCAGAAACCCATGATGCATACCCATGCGGCATGTGAAACTATATTCCTTGCTTAGTCAGGTTTCTGATATTAGCTCCCTTCTCCCCTAGCATCTGTTCCTCGATGCTTATTTCCCCAGTTCCATCAATTGGTTCCCCAAACGCCTAAGTTCTCTCTTCAAGCGTCGGTTGTTGCTTTCTTCGTTTTTCCATGATATTCTTGTCATCCCAAGGATGGAGTTCCCGACTAAAAGCGATCGTGTCTGGTCTCTAATCGTTTTCTGTTGATTGTGGATTGCCACATCTTCAGGTCGTATCATGTTTTCGAGGTGTTCGTTTCGCCTTAGCAGGCTGTCGTGTTGTTTGTGTAGGCTGTCGACATCCGGAACCGTTTCTTCCCTTTCTCCCCTCTCTTCCTCTCCTTTCTTGCCCCTCTCCCTCTCAAGCCGGGACCTCCCGGCTTCCATCCTTTTTTTAGTCCTCATGTCTGTCCCGCTCAGCATCCCCTGAGCTCCCCTTGGTCCGGGATAGTATCCCGCCTTGATTTTCACTATTTTATGGACTTGAGAATTGTCCCTGTAACATCCGTCCCAAGTGTATATCTCTGCATGTTTTCGCTGCGTCTTTTTTGGTTGGGACGAAGCAGGAGCAGGTGGTGTTGGTCCAGATGTGTACGGCGTTTCGTATCCTGTCGTCAAGTCGACACTATGTCTTTGTGGTTTTTGAGTGAACCAGTTCCCTAATGTCTCCCTGATGTGGACTTGACATTCGTCTTCATAAAAGCCCGTCCACCATAGACTGAGATGCTCGTTCCTTTCCATGTTCCGCTTTGCTTCATGCTGGTTTGCACTCAGCTCCGATGCTGGTGGCCTTGAGTACGGTGGGCTAGTAGGCGGAAATGGGCCCAAGCTGCGATTGCCATAATCGCCCCATCCTTCTTCGGCCTTGAGTGGTGTTGCGGTCGCTTGAGGGAACTCCAATTCCACCCAGTCTTGGTTTTTCTGGGTAGAGGGAGTGGTATCGTTGAACTGCGAGCTCGGCATTTTCAAAGTTTTCTCCCTGGTACCAGGACTTGTCGTGTTCGGTTAAATTTCCTCTCCACTTGGCTCAATATTGAAAGTGGTTTCGATGTACTAGAGAGTCGATAATTTCTTCCAGTTCGTATTTGTTTTCTCAGTCTATCTCAATAGGCGGAGGAGGAACTTGTATTTGAGCGGGAAATCTGTTGTCTTCGTAGGGTTCGAGAAGTGAGATGTGGAATGTGTTGTATATCTTCATTGAGGGTGGCAGGGCCAGCTTAGAAGCGCTGCTACCAACCTTTACCACTATCTTGAAGGGCCCGATGTTCTTGTAATCCAAGTTTTTTGATGGGCTCGTGGTCTTAGTGTTGCGTGGCAACAACCAGACTTTATCTCCTGATTTGAGGTTCAGATTGCGTTTTCGGTGTTGATCGTAGTATTCTTTTTGCCGTAATTGTGCCGCCAGCATCTCGCTTCTTAGTGTGTCGTATAATTCCCTCATATCTTCCGCTTATGTCTTTTTTGTTTGCATCAGATGACAGATTGTTTCGTATACGGATTTGATTCCGTAATTTGCATAGAATGGTGTCATGTTGATCGTTTCCTGGTATCCGTTGTTGTATGCAAATTCTGCCAGCGATAATACCTCATACCAATCGTCTTGTTGGTAGTTGATGTATGCTCAGAGATATTGTTCCAATATAGCATGGGTCCGTTCTGTTTGCCCCTCTGTTTTTGGGTGAAATGCCGTACTAAGTCGTCGTTCAATTCCCATTTTCATTGTGTTGTCCTTCCATAATTCTGATGTGAATAGTGTGCCTTGATCCGTGATGATATCTCGCGCAATTTCGTGTACTCGTACCATTTCTCGTAGAAATAGATATCCAAACTGACGCGCGTCTAGATCCTTTTGGCATGGTATAAAATGACTCATTTTGGTCTGGCGGTCATTGACGACCAAGATGGTGTCATAATCGTTCGATTCCGGTAGGTCCGTATTGAAATCCATTGCTATCGACTTCCATGGTCAATCAGATGCCTCGTTTGGTTGTAATAGTCCGTAAGGTGCATATCTTACCACTTTCGTTCGTTGACATGTGTCGCCATTTTTGACCTATCGTTCGCTTGTTTCCCTCATATTTGGCCAATAATATTTGCGGCATATGAGCTCGGTAGTTTTCGCCGTTCCTCCGTGTCCTGCCTGGGGAACATCGTGGTGGATGTAGATAAGGGTGGTCCTTAGCCCTTCATCGTCTGGTATCCACATTTTTCCCTGATACCATAGGTGTTTGTCCTTCCATTAACATAGCCCAAGTGCTACCCCTTTCATCTCCTTTTCTTCCATGTCTAGCGCATTCCTGATTTGTTTTATGTATTCGTCCTTCCGGCTTGCTTGTTGTCTCATTCCTTCGTCCATGTCCTGGAATTCCACTAGTTCCAACTTGTTGATTTCCTCCCAATACTCTTCCTTCGGAAGTAGTATTGGAGGGGGGTTGATGAGCCTTGGATCTCCTGCCGTTGGTAGGTCTCCGGCTCTTCGGGTAAGTGCGTCCGCTTTCCCATTCTCTTTTCCTGGTTGGTAATATATCTTGAAATCGAACTGACGTATTCTTTGTTCCCATCGTTTTTGTCGGTCGTTAAGGTTCTTCGAGGTCATGAAAGTAACCAGGTTCTTGTGGTCCGTCATAACTTGTACTTGGTGTCGATATCCTTTAACGTATCATCTCCATTCCACCAGCGCTTGGATGACTGCTAATAGTTCTTTGTTGTGGACGTCGTAATTGATTTCGGCGTCCTTCCTCATCTTGGATGGAAATGCGACTGGTCTCCATCTTCCGTCTGGTTCTTGTTCTGATAGTATTCCAGGACAGATATATTTCGATACGTCTGTCGCTATCATTGTTGGTCTGTCAGGGTTGTAATGGATCAAGACGGGTGACGTGGTGAGTTTCCTTTGTAATTCTTCGAATGCAGTTTGTTCGACATCTCCCCATTCCCATTTGACGGCTTTCTCGGCAAGTCAATATAGGGGTTTGCTTGTCCTACTGAATCCTTCTATGAAGCGTCGATAGAAGTTGCAAAAGCCGAGGAAGCACTGCACTTCCTTAACCTTTGTTGGTGCCGTCCATTCCCATATTGCTTTTGTTGTGATGGGATCCGTTTTGATACCATCCTCATTGATAATAGATCTGAGGTATTCCACTTCCTTCTTGTCGAATTCGCATTTGGAAGGTTTAACCTTCATTCCTGATTCGTATATATCTGCCAGTATATTGGCGACATCCTTCCGGTGTTGTTCCAAAGCGTCTGTGTATATCAGGACATCGTCCAGATATACTATACAGCAGATGTCGATATATCTTCTGACCGTGTTGTTGATCCATCTTTGGAAGGCCGCCGTTGCATTGGTTAGCCCAAAGGGCATTACCAAATATTCGTATGTTCCCAATTTGCTTGAGAAAGTTGTCTTCCATTCGTCCCCTTCTTTGATTATGACGTTGTGGTAGGCGTCCTTAATATTCCACTTCGTGAAGGATGTGGCGGTGTTAAGCCGGTCCAATGCTTCGCTAATGAGTGGTCGTGGATATCGATCCTTTTTGGTGACTTCATTCAGTCCTCGATAATCCACGCATAGTTGAAGCTTTCCATCCTGTTTTTTGACAATTAGTATAGCCGACGCTATGTCCGTCCATACTTCTCGTATCCATCCTCTTCGTAGGTTCTGATTGATATATCGTCCTAATTCATCCAGTTCGTCTGCGCATAATGGATATATCTTCTTCGTTGGGACTTTCTCTCCGTCTTTCAGGTAGAATTCCAGGTCAACTCCTGGTCGGTGTAGCGGTCGTCCAGCTTTTTCTTCTGTTTCAAAGACTTCCATTAGGTAATTGGATTCCTACGGAACTATTTCTTCTAGTTCCTTTTGTTCGTTGGCTTTCTTGTTCGGAATTGCCAATTCCGTGCCGATATTGACTGCTTCCAGTCTCCTTTTGGTTATCGATCCGGCTTCTTTGATGATTCCGCTGGTTTCTCCTTTCCGATAGAAGTGGCCGAATGCTTTAGCTGAGATTTCGCTTATCTCGATCCTTGGTTAAGACATACAACCTTTCTGGCTAGTGTCTTCTTGGTTTCCTTACTGCCGAATTCGTGGTTGCTTCACTCGGCTTTGTCCAGTGAGGCTACTTCGTTTAGCACTCTATTGCTGATCTTTTCGATGATCAATTGTGCAATTCGATCTCCTTTTCGTACTGTGTACTCGGTAGTTCCTTGGTTGACCATTACTACCTTCACTTCTCACGTATAATCGGCCTCTATAACTCGGGCATTGGCGCTGAGTCTGTGCTTGACTGCGAGACCACTGCGTGGAGCTATTCGTCCTTACGTGTTGTGAGGTAGGCGAATGGCTATACCCGTTGCGATTGTTACCTGCCCGTGGGCTGGTATCCTGATATCTTCGCTGGCGTACAGGTCGCTTCCTGCTGCCTTACCCCATCCGTGGGTAGGTGTTCTCGCTTCTTTCGTCAATCGTTTGACCTTGACACGCTTGTCAATGCTGGCCTGAACACTAGAGCATTTGGTGATCATATTCTCTTCCTGGGCTTCCACTTCTGGTACTGCATACGCAACAGGTGGACTGTTCAAACATCATGTTGTGCATTGTTCGCTGTTCAAGGTAATCTTCTTATCGTTCCAATCGATAGTCGGATTATGCGTTCGTAACCATGGCATACCTAAGATGACCTCATATTTTTGCAAATTTGCCACTTGGAGAGTTGCTAATTCCCTATGGCTATTGATGTCCATAGGTACTTTCACAACATGGGTGACTGGCCCCATGATGCTTGGCTTCCCATCCGCTAGGTAAATTTCTCGCGGTGTCGGGGCTTGTATTGTCGGGATTCCGTGCTTCTCGTATATCCCCTGGTCGATAAAGTCTTCTGTTGCTGCCGAGTCGATCATTGTGTTGATCGTAACTGTTTCCTTTTTTCTGTGAAGTCTGAACTTCACCATAATATGGTCGTTTTCGTTTTCGAGTGTTTCCGTGAAGTTGAGTGCCGCGTAGTAATTTGCCAAAATGATAGGGTTCCGTTCAGGTCAGTCCTTCAGACCATCTCTTACTGGGGACTTTGTTCGTTTCCCGACTGTTCAGGTTCCTTTTCCAACTCCATTTCTCTGATCTTAGGTCTGTTTCCCCATGGTGGTCGTCGTTGACTTTGACCGCTTCTCTGCTGACTAGTATGGTCTCGTCCGTCTCTTGCATTGTTGCAATCGTTTTCTCGGTGATTTGGTTGTCCGCATTTGAGGCATAGTTGTTCTCGGAGTCTTCTTCTGAATTCGTTGTTTGGTAAACTCCAATTTGGTTGTCTTCAAGTTGTGTCAAGGTCGATCAAGTCTCCTCTTTGGTCGTTGGTGGATGGCCTGAATGTGCCATCCTGGTGTCTTCGTACCTCGACAGCTCGGTTTCATGTATTTTTCTGTTTTATGCTCTTGACGAAGTTGATGCGATTTTCCTTTCTGATAGTCCAGTTTGCGAGTTCTTCAACGTCGTTCGTTTCGTAATTGTCATGTCCCCATGCTTCTTGTAGGGTACAATTAATTCCTTTGAGGAATATTCGTTGCATGGATTGGTTGTCGTAGTCAGCTTCGTGTGCTGTTAACCGAAATTGGCTCCAGTAGTCGGTTATGTTTCGTTTCCCTTGAACAATACCCTTGATTTTGGTTCATGCTGTGTTCTGTGCGCCGATGTCGGCGAACTGTCTTCGGAGCGCGTCTGGAAAAGCGGCCCAGGGTTTCCCAGTTTGCTGTCTTCCTTCCTTCCGCATATCGTGTGATCCATATTGCTGCTGCTCCCCTTATTATCAACTTTCCATATGTTACTTTTTCCATCTCTGTGGTGATGCCCGTCGCCTCATAGTCCAAGTTGCATGGTTCTATGAATGTCCGTAGTATCTCCCGTTCTCCTTTGAATTCGGGTGGTGGTTTGACTTTCAGGCTCGAGGTTCGTCCCCCTCCTTGTCCCAGTTGGATGATTTGTCGTAGTTGTTCTTCCGTGAATTCTGCCAATTGGAATGCCGTGGCAGTGCCACCTGCTGTGGGATTGCGCGACCCGCTGGGTGCCGCTGGTGCTGGTGCTGACATTGTGTTTCTACTTGTGATGGTTGGTGATGTTGTTCCTTCTGATCCTTCCCGGGATCGTGGTTCTGGTGATACTGGGCATCTGCCCCTTGATGTTCCAATTGATTGTTGAAGGGCTTCACCTAAAGTATCTGTGTCGAATACTGCTTCTGCTAGTGGGTCTTCGTGTTGTTCCGACGTCTTGTCTGTTTGTTAGGTGCTGCGAATCACGCAACCAAATGTAACTATCCTTTCCGCCGGGCGATACTTGCAGCAGGTAACAACTCTGAGATTCTCGTACAGTACTTTGATAGCCGAACACACTTGCTCCTATCGTGTAGCCAAGAACTCGCTAAGAGACACTTCTCTTTATTCGCCAGGAATAATGATAGTAAAGATAACTTGAATTGGTAGTATAAGAAAGTACTTAGATGTTTGTGTGAGGAACTAACTAGTCTACTGTTTTTTTTTCTTTTTTTTCTTTTTTTTTTTTTATATCAAGTGTATTTGTTTTACAACTACCGGGGTACAAAAACCGCATGCATCATCAGATATGGCGGAAAAAAAACCCACGATCCAACCTGGCGCCAGTGGAAAAAGCCATCATCCCAAGACCCTCTGTTATGGGCCCAACCGCACGATCTCGCAGACAAGACAGAAAAACAACATAGGCTGGCCGAAGCGGACGACAAAGTAAATCCCCAAAACCCTAGAAGCAGGAAACAACAGGAAAACCACTTGCCATGAACTCCTACCCCCTGACGAAAAGAACACTGCATACGCAGCGAAATGAGAAGAGTAACGTCTAACCAATACAAAATGTAAAGAAAGACCAACAAGAAGAACCCATGAGAAGGAAAACCCAACCGAGACATAGAGTAAACACAACTCTAACGATCTCAGCAAGGGGCCGGCCATCACCTTTGTGGCGGAAACGAAGGGCAATCATAACACCAAAGAAGCCAGCAGAAATTACATTGTACCAAGGTTAACAGTTGTTCAAGGAGGCGGTGCAATACCATGAACCGTTGTAACCGAGGAAGGTGACCGTGGGCAGTCGCGGGGGCGAGTGGAGCCACCAGGCAGAGAGGATGCCAGCCGAGAGAATGATCCAAGCCAACTGTGTAAGGGAGTGCGAGGGAGGAACAAGGGGGCGGCTGTAACCGGGCCACTGGACGAGACGACCGGACGAGGAAGGGGGGTGGAAGGCAAACAACTTGCTAGGAACAACTGACAAACAGGACATGCTAGAGTGATTTCGGACCGAGAGGACTATAGCGAGTACCACGAAGTTACTGACCGAGGCTTTCCCCAGTGAGGGAGAAGCCATAGAGCCAAGGGCGTACTTTCATCAAGGTCCGGACACCGTAACGGCGACCGTAAACGTAGAAAGAAGTAAAGCCGACCGGGGCGATCGCTAAGCGAGGCTTGCGACCGTCAGACTAGGCGGTGGGTGAGAAGAGCCTTCAAACAACTCCTAGGACAACGCTTTCTCAAGGCGAGGCCATCATAGAAGAGGAACAACGTAGTGTCGTCACCCTCCTAGACAGCGAGGCCATCACAGGAGAGGAGAGGGAGAGGGTGGAGTCGACGATAATATCTCATGGTATTGAGATTTCAATCGCCGGAGGTGTAGAGGACATCGTTCGTGGCTAACTATTCTACAGTCACGGCCCCTTTATATTGGCGTTCCTCCCACAACCCTAACCCTGGTGAATCACACCCTTGAGTCACATGACCTCATGACTCGTAACGACTCATGTGTGAAATCCATCAGCTGACTTCTAATAAGTCAACTGCACAATATACCTACACTAATCATAATCCAAATAACAAGTCATGTGCGCAACTCGCATCAGATGAGTGAAAACCATGACTCATAATGTGAGTCATGTGCGAAAGTTTACAAATCGTAGGATCACAATCGTAGTCCTGTGAGAAAGATCAACCAATAACATTATAACGATGACATCGTGAGTGCGAGTCATGTGAAACAAATCACAAAACGATGATGCATAACCATGCGTCATGTGAAACCATATTCCTTGCTTAGTCAGGTTTGTTACTGGTATTTGGGAAAACCATACTCTATCTGAGTGTCACAATCCTGACTAAGTGAGGTAAATGGTTTCGCGTGGTTCATGGTAATTAGTCATAGGCTAGTGATTTGTTTCACAGGACTCGCACTTGCGATGTAATCATGATAAGGTTATTGGTTGATCATTTTACATGATTTACAATTGTGGTCATATGATGTATGACCTTTGCACATATTTGACATTACGAGTCATGGGTTTCACACATGTGATGTGAATTCTGCAGATGACTTGTTATTTGGATTATGAATGGTTTAGGTATATGGCTCAGTTGACTTAGTTTAAGTCAACTCAAGGATTTCGCACATGACACGCTAGGAGTCATTAGGTAGTATGACTCAAGGGTATGAGACACCAAGGTGAGGGTCATGGGATGAACCCCTATCTGAAGGGGCTGTGACCACCGGATAGTTAGGGACTTGTATGTGGGTTTCCGCACCTGTCGGGCCGGGTTAGAGGGTTTTTAGCATAGGGAGGATCAGGATAGACTCATGTTTGATACACTTCTCGTCTTTGGGGTTATAGCTGACGCTCCACACCCCTTTCGTTCAGTAGCTGGTCTTGTACTGTAAGCATTAGAATGATAATTAAACTTCAAAGAAAACGAAACAAAATAACAAAAACAAAATCCACCCGATAGTTAGTTTGTCATGGACGATCTCCGCTACACTTCCAACGATTGAAATCTCACCACTATGAGAACCCATCGTCATCTCCATCCTAGCCCTCTTCCCTCATTTGATGGCCTGTTTGCTTAGGCAGGTGCCGACACCTTCTTCTTCTTCCTCTACTATGGCCTTGCTTTGAGTTAGCGTTGTGCAAGAGGCTTCTTGAAGGCCCTTCGCATCTTCCCTCCTGGTCGTGCTTTCGCAAGCCTTGCTTCGCGATTGGACACAGTCGGTTCTACTTCTTTCTACGTTCATGGTCAGAGTTATGGAGTCCGCAAATCAGTGGAAGTACATCTTTGGTTGTTTGCTTGTCCCACGCTAGGGAAAGCTGGAGTCAGTAACTTTGTGATACTCGCCTTCATCTCAAAGTTGGAAAACATTCGGGCATGGCCTGTTAGACAGTTGTTTCCAGCCAGGATTTTTGCCCCCAACCCCCTCCCCTCGTTCCGTCGTTTTGTCCCACCGCTCGATCACAGCCACCCTGACATCCTGCATGCGCCCACCACTTACGCCGTCACCTATGGTCCCTCCTTTTAGCTAGCATCTTTACTGCCTGGTGGCTCCGGTCGCCTAGGCGATTGCTCATGGTCACACTCCGAGCTTAAGGCAGTTCAACGTATTGCACAACCTCCTTGGGCTCACCCAATGCCTGAGATCGAGGCAATTGCTTTCCAGTCTTGTTCGTACTATGATTGCTCCCTTCTTTACCTAAACGGTGATAGCAGGCCCCTTACTGGATCATTGATGTAGGTTGTTCTATGTTTTGTCTAGTTGGGTTTTCTCTTTCATCAGTCTATACATTGTTGATCTTTCTTTTCGCTTCTATTGGTCAGACTCTACTCTCTTGTTTCATCATCCACTGACCGGACTTGGATTTTTTCCGGGTAGCAGGTTATGCCAGGTGGCTTTCCTCTTGGTTCCTGCTAGTTGGGTATTAGGTATTGACTTTGTCGTCCACTGAAACGGCATTGTACTTCTCTCTTGTGCACAGAATCGTGCTGTTGGGCTCACCTCATAGCCTCTTGGGATGATTGCTTTTTCCTTGGGCGCCGGTTTGGATATCCTGGGCTTTTTTCTGCCATTGCTATAGCTGCATGTAGTTTTCGGGCCTCGGTGGTTGTAACTAAATATACTTACAACAAAAAGAAAAACATAAACAAAAAAACTGACGGATAGTTAGTCACGAACGCTCTCCTCTACACCTCCGGCGATTCAAATCTCAACACTATTAGATATCATTGTCAACTCTATCCTCCCTCCTCTCCCCTCCTTGATTGCCTCGTTTGCCTAGTGGGAGGATGTCACCCTCCGCGCTTCATCTCCCCTGATGGCCTAGGCTGGAGAGAGCTTTGTCCTAGGGGTTGTCCGTGGGTTCTCTCTCGGTCTCTTAGTTGCTCGCCTCGGCTTTGCCACAGCTTTGCCTCCGCTTCATCTCCGTTTCACCTGTTGCTTAGCGGTCGCATCACAGTCGGCTGTACTTCTTTCTATGTTTACAATTGGCGTTACCGTGTCCACATATCGAGGGAAGTACGCCATCTTTTCTATGGCTTGTAACTTGTTGGGGAAAGCTTCGGTCAGTAACTTTGTTGTACTCGCTGTCGTCTTCCTAGTCGGAAAACACTCTGGTATAGCCTATTAGTCACTTGGTTCTAGCGAGTTGTTAGGCCCTCCACCCCCCCGGCACGTTCTCTCGTTCGTCCTGTGGCTCGGTTACATCCATCCTTCATGTCCTGCCGTCGCCGTCGACTTACACTTTGGGCAACAGTCACTCCTTTTTGGCTGGCACCCTCACTACCTGGTGGCTCAACTCGCCACCCCACGTTTGTCCACGGTCACACTACTCAGTTATGGCAGTTAATCGTATTGGACTACCTCCATAGACTAGCTCAATACCTTTGTCAATGAAATTGTCTCCAGTCTGTTTGATGTTATGATTGCTGCTGCTTACTCTCTGGGTGATGGCCGGCCCCATTCGGGATCGTTGATGTTGCTTGTTCTATGTTTTATCTGGTTAGCTTGTTCTTCTCATGGGTCTATACTTTGATTTTCTTTCCTTTCTCATATATTGGTTAAACTTTACTCTTCTTATGCGTCGTCCAGGGACAGGTTCGATTTTCATGTGGTAGTAGGTAAGGGCAAGTGGTTTTCCTGTTAGTTGCTGCTCCTGGGGTTTTGGGGATCTGCTTAGTCATCCGCTTAGCCAGCTTTGTATTTTTCTCTTGTTCCCTGGATCGTGCAGTTGGGCCCACACTAGAGAGTCTTGGATTATGGCTGTTTCCACTGGTGGCATGTTCGATCATTCAGCTTTTTCATGGCCATATCTTACGATGCAGGTCTGGTTGTACCTCTGTAGTTGAAAACAATGCAACACTGATATAAAAAAAGAAAAAATAAAAGAAGAAAAAGCGGCCAGATAGTTAGTCCCCAAAGATCTCCTCGTAACCTGCAGCTATTGAAATCTTTACACCATGAGATATCATCGCCCATTCAATCTTCCGGAGTCTCTTCTCCTTTGATAGCCTAGTTGCCTAGGAGAGTGACGCTACCCCGTCCACTTCCTCTCCTCTAATAGCTTGGGCTTGAGAAATCTTTATCCTCGGAGTTGTTCATGGGTTCTTTATCACTATCTGCCTGTCCAACCTCGGCTTCGCCAAGCTTACCTGTCGCATCACAGTGAGCTTTGCGTCTTCTGCGTTCACAGTCGGCGTTACTGTTTCCGGACCTCGGTGATAGTATATTCCAGGTTCCTTGGCTTGTCCCTTGCTGGGGAAAGGTTCAGTGAGGAACTTCCTGGTACTAGATGTCGTCCTCTTGGTCGGAAAACACTTGGGCATAACCTCTTTGTCAATTATTTCTAGCGAGATTTTTGGCCCTGAACCCCCTCCCCACGTCCTCTCGTTTGCCCTGCAGCTCAGTTAGGGCCACCTTCTACATACTTCCAACCCTCTCCTCTTAGAGGCTTTGATTGCCTTACACCTTTTGGCAGGCCCCCTCTGTGCCTAGTGACTCCACTCGCCCACAACCGTTGCCCACGGTCGCACTCTTTGGTTACGGCAGTTCATAGTATTGCACTACCTCCTTGGACTAACTCAAAGCCTTTGGTCCATTTAGTTGTCTTTTCTCTCTTCCGTGTTGGGCTTGCTCCATATTTACCTAAAGAATGAAGGCTGGCCCCTTTCTGGATCATTGATGTAGCCTGTTCTACGTTTTGTCCGGTTCCGTTTTTTTTCTCATCTGTCTATACTTTGTTTCTCTTTCCTTCCGTTATATTGGTCAGACTTAATCAGCAAAAATATACCCTGCGTCTGATATTTCGGTGTTTTTTCCTGACGCAAGCAACGTATTGCTTACATACCCTCTGGCCCATGCTTCCTGTACTACGTCGCAACTACCCTTTGCGTCCTCTGCGTCCTGACTGGCCTACCAACCATCCAGTACATCCAGATGGGATGTCGCTTCGCCTCTGCCTCCTGATGACCTCTCTCCTAATCTGCCTCTTCCCCACCTCCTGACAGATTCCGGGGGTCCTATTTGCGTCACTGGCATCATCATGATCACGATCCTGACGGCGCACTTATTCACTATTACATTCTTTCGTTTCTACATAGTTTTATATATTCAGCTAACATGCAATACATGATCAGCAAGCCTAGGCAGAATTTGCACAATACTCGACGATACACATTGCACGCTCCGGGATTCCCTACTAATTAATCACTCTAACCCTAGTAGTAGGCATGATATGTAAGCACTCCTGCACTAGCTATACATAAGGGAAATAAATCTGAAAAAATTTCCTTAAATCAATCCGGGTATTCACAAGCCAGGGCAGATAGGCCAACGGGATCAGGTTTGCCACTGCAAGGATCGTCCCTATTTGCACAATCGTAATCTCCCGCATGTCTAGTCTCTGCTGAAAAGTAACAAGCCTATGAGGGTCAGATGGGCGTCCAGTGTTTACCGCGCTCAACATCAGAACGCATGCGCATCTCCCAACATCGCTCTCAGTTATGTAATTCCTGATGTCGAAATGCGCAATTAGCTTGGCTGAGAGACGCCCTCTCAGTGCACCATATAACACTTCCCTACAAGCCTGAACCCAAACCCAATCATTTCGACTCTCCTGATTCCTGAATAGCCCATCACCCATGCAGCGTGCATGGTGGATGTCGTAAACTTCGATTTCCTAGCATGTAGGAACTGGGACTTCAAGCTGGGTCTGTAGTTCCAAGGGAAGAGTGCAAAGTATGGCTCGGTCCTCAGGAAGGCGGTGCTAAGTCGGTAACTTAGTCCGGCAATATCGAATCATTTCGCGATAGCAGCTCTCTCGTGATATCTTCATGACCTTACAAATGTTTATAACGTCGGTCAGACCGTCATAAGGTCGGTCATATTGTCATGACATCCATTCAGGATTGTAGCATGTGGGGCTGGTAAGGCATCTATACTGGTTGTACCTAAATGTTCCTAGACGTCGGTAGGGAGATCAGCTTCAGGACATCGGACTGAGTCCAACATCAAAAGTCTCATCCGAATCCTATGCTGATGAACATAGTTGTGCAGGATCTGTCATAGTGTATTGGTTTTATTAGATTGTCGCTATGCGTACTTAATTTGATTATTATTTTCAAGCTGCTTATAATATGTTTAATATATCGGAATATTTGCGAAATAGGGTATGTGATCAGGAAGGTAACTTAGAACATACATCGTGATACAGTTGAAATTGAATTCGGAATAGATCAACTCCATGCGTCGGCAGTACTCTTCATCACTAGCGTTATTGCGGACTTGGTGCCGTGTGGACTGGACTACTTGCTGCTCTATCTGCGCCCTTTGGCGTCGCAGGTCCCTAAACTCTTCGTCAATCTTTGTCTCTGTGCATTTAGATACCCAAAACTCCAAGGAGATATCTTTCATCTTGTCAAAACTGATACAGATAATATTGCACAAATATTACCGGGTCAGACATGTGACTTTGGTATTGTGCCATCATACTGAAGTTGACTAGTGCCCTGAGGCACTCTCGAGCACGTTTGAAAGCTATAACTAGGGCGCTGTTTGGCTGTCGCAGTGCTACAGCAAGAACTCCCAAATGACAAAACCCAAGATTCCTCATCTGTTTCCTCGCCACTGCGTAATCTCACTGTAGGCATTTTTAGGAATTAAAAACGCCTGGTGCGGTGGTAATACCTTCTAGCGGTTGTCAAATGCCTGTAGTCGTGTGTGGTTCTTGAGAACGCCTTGGATCCAGTCCATCATGTGCTTGAATAATCCGAGAAAAATTGTATGGAGCAAATCCGGCAGGTGAAGTTAAGGCGCTGAAACCTCTTAGAGTCAATGAAAAATACTAGGCCCCATGATGATCCCGAAAGTGTCAAACGTTATGCCAGCATTGTCCAACTCTAAAGACTGGTGGTTATTTGCTCATTCACCATGTTCCTATATGATATGATCTCGTGCAGGATACTTGTTCCTCTTACTGTCGCTTCCTACCTCCTCTGAAGGTACCTCAAATTTAGTGTGGGCGTTTCGTTTTATCCCGTGTAGGGTAACGTTTTCCATATGATTCGCAATCCCCACAGACAAGATTGGGAAGCACCTCAGGACCTGCCCCTCAGCACTCTCAATATTGACGCAGTGGAGCGCCACATATTGTAATGGCTTAAACAAGAGTTTGAATACACCTTACAGCGTATAGGCATTGATTTGCCTCTGACATTTCTCTAATTACGAGAACTTTGTGTGTTTGGGGGGAACAGGAAATAGTGGAAGAAGGCGAACAGCCATGAATCCAGGACTGTTGCGCCGGACTTGACTGAAGATTTCCAAGCATGATATAGACGGGCCACGCTTTCTTGGCAACTGAGAAGTTGCTCAGATGGGTCTCATCTGTCATCCCAATCACGGGAACTAGAGTTGCACCGGGCCTAAGTGTCTTTTATAATCGGTCCGCAAACCCTGCCGTAAAACAGTGTGGGATGATCTACTTGAACGTCCCACCACTGGTCCGCTGTATGCATCTCAGCATATATCCTTTTTCCACAGTAGTTATATTCAAGTAGTGGAGCGTAGACTACGTCTTCTCAGTATGCGATCTGGCGAAGGAGATATCTGACACAGTCTAGGGCATTGCGATAGAATAAGGGTAATGTTCTTCTGCAATGATCAGCTTATTCTTCAAACGATATCAGATATGTGCTATGCAGGTCCAAGAACCAGGGACGGTTCTCATCCGTATGCATAGAGCTAAGGTTGACTGAGGTGTAGTTACCGATGCGATTTCAGAAGGATTCGTTGAATGGTGACTTAGATACTTTATTCTGAATGATCCAAGACCCCAGTTTGAAACTGTGCGTACTGGTAAATAGTGCCCATGGGTCTGCGCACAGATTGCGGTGTTCATGCTCAAACCAATCGAGGTCCCGAAATGCTTTCCTGGCGCGTTCAAAATGCTCCTCCCTGCCTGGTAACAGAGACATGGGGTCGTCCAGTATCTCAGTATCAGATCTATGAGCAATTTCATCAGCAAATGCATGGAGTTCGCATGTGGTGGCTTCCTGTTCAGCTTGATAGTCGAAAAGCCCGTGCTCTTGTCTATCACAACACGATAAGTCTGTTTCCGTGTCGTTATTGGTATTCGTGAATGATGTATATTGTATGGTAGATTTTAGGATAATGTCCAGATTTGCCTGCGAAGTTCGCAGCTGGTTCTCATATAGACCAGCTGTAGCGTATTTTTAGTGGCAGAATACACATTTGATAGGTATGGTAGAAGGCAGGACACTCTCGGATTTCCAAGTATGTAGATTCTACAGCACAAGGATTTTCTATGTTTAGTATTGATCCTAACCGGCGTGCATTGCGCATAGGGTCCGATTCGGAACAAGTTGTCAAACGAGTTTAGTGTCCTATTTTCAGATATAGGGTAGGGTCAGCTATGGTTTCTTTCAGGAACTGATATGAGTAAGATCTCCTCCCTGGGTCGGCTTCAATATCATGTTTCCTTTATTCATCTTGAATCTAACACTGGCGGGGTCTTGTACTAGGGTGTCTGTTTTGCTAATTCTTAGCCAAACTTTAAACAAATTCATCATTGTTTCAAACGCTATGGAGGGTCTAGGAGTGGTGTATATAATGTCAATTTATCACGAGAGAAGAGAGTTCATACCATAATTCATCTTACATTCAAAACATCCACAACATCTACCGTATTCACACCACAAGACTATTATCCCCATGACCACCATTTATATAAATCAAAAATCAATCAACATGGCGCAAAATATCAATAACGTAGAGTACGTCCGCATGCCAAATGCAGGAACCCAGCATACTCAGCCGGGGCAAACCTATCAACTTCCACCTAATTCCCTCTGGGTGGTAACAGCAAGGCTCCCAGATTGGGGGAATATCAATACTTGTAAGGCTTCTATCAGCATCAGGTATGGCCATGAGGGCAATCAAATTTATGCGGGATGGCGGGAGATTGTTAAAGATCAAATGGTAGCAAGAAACTATACAGATTTGAACTCGTTCCCTGACGTCCAATTTCAGCAAATCGTGGAAGGTATGAGAAGATTACGCCATGCCTACGATTTACTCACCACGGCATCGGCTGCGAATAATGCTCTTAGTGTGCAGCCCGTGAACCAATGTAATCGTTCAGTTTGTTAAGAACTGTGGGCGGAGGTTGATGCAAACCGGTGCCAAGCGGGGTGAGGCTCGGTTGAATGGCACCCAGATTGGTACACTGGGCCAGCCGGGAATCTCGCCTGCACCGGTGATTATTCCGGGTGTGTTACGACTGACCAACGGCCCACCTCAAAGGGGTTACTGACTACTAGCACAAGTCGCCCACCCAC
>QOVD01002921.1:0-10366 GCA_003521225.1 Tuber microsphaerosporum | reverse complement strand
CATGGCATAAGTGACCAATATACCTTGTGAAAGTGGATTTTTGGGATGTTGCTGGGTGATTGAATTGCTCTGTCTATTTATCTAGGGATACAGCAGAGTTCAGTAGTACCGTACAGGAGTATTCCATTCGGTCAATTGTTACAGTTTTGATAGAGGGTGCTCCTGCCTTTTTATGGAATAACGGTACGGTGGTGAAGCTAGACGAGTACTATTGGTATGTTTTGGTTTCCTGTTTGGGTGGAGGAATGTAAGTTAGTGTATAAACTGTAGGATGGTAGGTTTGATTGATTTGCTTGATTGATATATTGATTGATTGAAGGTCTGGGTAGAGATTAACTTATACTGTAAGTAATAATAATAGTATGGGGGATATATCTCTTGGTATTATATACTAGATTGAATTGAAATGATAAGTCTTTATATCTCAGGCTTCATTATTCTGATTGCTCAACTAATTTGTCTTGTAAAGGCAGACTGCAATAATAGCTTTAGACTATGGAATGTTATCCATGTTGGTGTATAATAGTAAAGAAGCAAGTTCTAGTAATAAGCCAGTGTCAAAAGTGTAAAGATATAAAATTGAATTCTTGTAGGCTGTTGGATGCATATTTTGAATAGTATATATATCTTCCAAACCTAGTATTTGTTGCTCTAGAATTGGCTTCTGACTTAAAATCTAATTATTGCAGGTTAATTGTTAGAAGTATATTGTTTACTATATCACTTCCCTGTATCAATTGTTCTTCAGAGTGCAAAGTGCTCTTACTTCTAGCAGCCAAGTACTTGAATATAGGGATATTTGGAGTCCAGTGACTTAGATACACTCTTCTAGTATATTGTGAGCAAAAATGCTTGTATCACCAGACCTAACTTGAACTTCTTGCTATCACTAAAAAGTCTCCACTGACTAACACTCAAATTTTCTTATCTAACTTAATTTAAACACAAATTCTACTAGTAGATTACTTTGTAATAGAGATGGACATAACTTTTGTCAACTTCTTAGAACAAGGTTGTTGTTTTATTAGAAAATAAGACTAAAAGAGACAAAATATTACTATTGGTAATTAGTGGTATGATGATATTCTAGTGGTAGAGATTAGAGAAATGACCTCTCAAAACTTGCCTGATATCACAAGTGAGCTCTCACTAGATGTTTTACAAACTATCAAGATTGTATCATCTGAAGTAAATATTGCCCATCTTGGTAGTTCACATGAATTCTATAAACTACTACTGAGAAATCTGATAGCCTTATTAACAATATACCCTTGGCTTGAGCAATAACTGAAAGACTCAATAATGTATGTGTTTTAGTCTTGACTTCTCTATTATGGGATTAATAGAAAGATGAATTTGCTATCCATCATCTCTATATAAAACCTATTTAGCTATGTTAATCATGTGGGAGAGTGAATTTAAGTATTTGTCTCCTAGAGATAGAGCAAGTACTAGTTCTAATTCAGACAAAGCTTTTGTCACAGTTTTATATTATAGTGCTGAATGCAATTGATTGATTTAGATTTTAGAAAGAAAATTACCTCTTCTTTCTTAAAAGTATTTCACATATATCAATCATATGATAGTTAAAGAAAGAGACTCTTGGATAAGAAAGCCAAGTAGGTCATTGATAGAATATATGTAAATAGAACTGGTAAATATTTGCTTCACTATAATAGATGCCAGTCATTAGTACATAGACATTAAAATGTTACTGTTAGGCACATTGGAAGCCCAGGTATGGAATACTGGAATCCAGCGCACAGACCTCCGAGCGCACAGACCCCTGCGCACAGACCTCAAAAGTACGGCCATCATACCCCTGCGGCCCCAATGTTGGAGCACTACGTTCGTTGCCCCACCAGTGTTAGTTGCACTCGCAATCAAGAATATCCCTCCAGTGACCACTCGCAATAACACCATATACGTCGCGGCTCTCCGTCCGACCGGATGCTATTCACAGGATATATGAGAAGAGAACCTAGCGAAAATTATGCAAGTGGTTCGGACCAAATCGGCCAACGTCGCATAAAGTTATAGGCCTTCAAAGTTAAGAGAACTGAGGGAAACAAAAGAGTGGACGCTTAGGTGAAATCTTCCCATGAGGAAATTAGACACTAGTACGCATAGTGGAGACCAACAGTCCCACTCAGAGCCAGTTAGTAAGGGAGAGGCATTGCGTGCAATTAGCCAAAGGTACGATTGCAAGCAAGAGTCATCCCGAAATCTGATACGCATGCAGCCTAAGAACTCGTACGCATTGAATAGTCTGATGACCAAGGGGTTGGCCACTCCTTACATGGCTCGGTGAAGAGAGTTATAACGCTAGTACCTATGGGGTTACGAGAACTCTGCACACCTATCGTTGAAGGGAATGACACACCCTCACGCTTAGATTAATAGTGTATGTCTTCATAATGATAAGCAAGTAGTTGAACAGTTGTCAGGGTCAGAGAGTGTTCGTACTTTTTAGTTAGTAGTTATTAGTTAGCCCGCAAACACTCAGACGCGGAATATAAATATCGAAGTGCCTCCCTTGCTACAAGAAATCATCAAGCACCGGAGAAGAGATCTTATCAATATAAAAAGTTATCACGCTACAAATCTTCATCTTACTCGATTACCCTTTTTATTACATCAATTACTTCTCACGAGAGATAGTTACCCACGAGCCTTCTTAGACAAGTGTAACAGCCCCACGGGGTGGTTCCGTATTTCGATTAGGTAACGATACTAGCTCTATACCAAAGGGCGGTATCTAACGAGACTAAGTACCGGAGGCTTAGACTAAGTTGTTGTAACGAAACTTCTTACTATATCGCAACTACTAAAGTAGTTCCTAATAGAAGGCGTTTGGTGTACCTAACTGAATATTAAAGATTCTCGGAGCGAACTGAAGAAGTAACTGTTCAACCAAGTATATTGAAAACTTTGTCTGTCGAAGTCTGCCTTCTCTTAGTCCGGAGAATAGCAGGTCTTAAATACGCTTGTCAGGCAATCCCGTGCCTTGCTTAAACAAATAACAATAAGGCTCCGAAATTGGCAGCCTTGAAACTCCTTAGGTATCAAACCTAACACATGGTGAGTATCAAACTATAATCAAAACCAAACATAAAACATACTGAGTATCAAACGATACTTCGAAACCAAACATAAAACATACTGAGTATCAAACGATACTCGAAACCAAACATCAAACATACTGAGTATCAAACGATACTTGAAACCAAACATAAAACATACTGAGTATCAAACGATACTCGAAACCAAACATAAACATACTGAGTATCAAACGATACTCGAAACCAAACATAGTAACTCAGGTACCTGTACCGGTTACACCCCGAAAACAAAATAAAACCCTTATTTCAAAATATAAAAAAATCAAACATCATTCCTCACTATCGTAATCAGTATCAAAATGTGATTCCCAAAACCCTTTGTCAACCGAAGGTTCAATAACATGAGATTTAAAACCATCCCTAATAGGAGAAAAACAAACCGTAATATACCCAGAAAAAACAATAGGAAATTAATCTCCTGGCATGTTGTCAGTCCACCATGCCTGCACCATCTCCATCGAGTTTTCTAGTCCTTCGATAGGTTCCCAAGAGTTCACGCTTGCTAGATATCCAATCCATTTGACCAAGAATTGGTCTCGTCCATGCCTCTGCCTATGATCCAGTATCGTTTCCACTTCCCATTCCTGTTCTTCGTTGATGAGGATAGGTGCTGGTTTAGCATGGGTCCTGCCCGGGAATCGTTGGTTGTCATTAGCGTGGTAGGCTTTGATGACTGAACAGTGGAATACTCCCTTCTGCCGGTGGTACATTCTCGAATCCATACTGACTGTATAGTTCTGTGTATGTTCATCGTATTCCAATACTCTAAAGGGTCCTCGCCATCGTGGTTGTAGTTTCCTTGATTTTCCAGATTCCGTCGCAAACTAGTCTCCATATACCATGACCATTCCTCCTACTTCCACTAGCTTATGCTCTTTTCTCCTCTTAGCTGCCACCCTGGCAGACCTCGCTCTTGCCAACCTCAATGCTTGGCAGGCCGCATTTCTGATCTCCTGATGTCTGTTGTAGTAATCGTCAGAGGCAGGGACTGCAGAGGGGTAGGTTCGGTAGGTATCCAGTAGAGGATAGTTTCGTCCATATACCGCTTTATATGGTGACATGTTAATAGTATCTGAATGTCCAGCGTTAGAATATGCTGTCACTTCAGGAAGGGAGGAGAGCCAGTTGGTTTGGCGGTTGTTGATAACGTTTCTCAGGGCAGTTTTAAGTTCCCTGATTTTCCGTTCAGCTTGCCTATTGGTTTGGTGGTGGCCGGGCGCAGCCATGATGTGTTCAACCCCCATGGTCTTGAGGGTCTGCTTCCAGAATTTGGAAGTAAATCGTGGGTCAGCATCGCTGACAATCGATGTAGCTACTCCATGTGGCGTAAAAATATAGTGCCGGAGTAGTTCCATGGTGGTTACTGCAGTAGCATTGACTGAGGTTGGGATTAGCCAGCTATATCCCACTGCTCCATCCACTACTACCAATACCGAGTCCTTTTCCTTTAGCCTGGTAAAAGGTCCCATGAAGTCGATAGCATAACTTGAGAATATTTCTGAGGGGAAAGGGAGGGTAATTGCTTCGCCTTCCGGTAAGGTATTGCGTTCCTTATTTGCCTGGCAAATCTCACATTGCCTGACAAAATCCCTAAAATCCTTCCTCATTTCTGGCCAGTAGATATAGTTGGTAGCATATCGTAGGTTGCGGTCCGCGCTGTGGTGTCCCTTGTTGTGTATCTCGCTAATCATTAGTTCCCTAAGTGTTTCTCCATTGACCCCATGTCCTCTTGGTATGTAGAGGCAGTCGTCATCTCCTCGAGTGGTGGTATAGAGTAGTCCATTACGGATGCAGTAGTGTTGCCTCTTTCCTCCTTGGGATGTGTTGTTGGAGTCCTGGGCCAATTGGTAGACTGTGTCATTCCTGTATCCTTTGATCATCTGTTCCCGCCAGATGGATTCCATATCGTTCACAGCTTGAGTGATGTCCCTCTCGTCCACGACCCTCTGCCATCTCGAGATCTCGTCCTCTTCTTCCTCAGGTATATCATTGTATACCTCATAGAGATTTCGTTCGTGGTGGGGTAGCCTAGGCGGCTCAACGACAGGAACAATGTTATAGCTTGCTAATGGCCCTCCATAGAGGGGCTTGGTAGTTGGTGATCTTCGGGCCTGATGCTCTGGGCAGTCAGGGCTTTCGCATGGGATACCGGTGGTTGTGCAACCAAGGGCTTCAGGTAATCGTTTCTGAATCTTCGATAGGTCCAGCCTGGGTCGAGTTGAGATGATTTCGTCAGGTTCAGTATCCATGTCCTCATCCTTATCGATGGGGGGAGCAGTAGCTGGCGGGCTGCTGCCTGGGAAACCGCTATAAATCTTGGTAGGTGGCTTCAATTCTTCGTGATCAGGGCATGCTGGTATATCGCAGAATGACCAGTGTATGGCTGAATGATCTATTTCTTCCTGGCTCCTGTTGCTGCCGATACTCCTTTAATCATCCCAATCATTAATAGGAGGATATTCTCGGTAGTCCTTGAATTCGCATTCACTGCCACAGCTATCGTGATCATGAATGTACTGAACTGGTACGCTTTCATATGGAGACATATTGCTCGACAGGTATTCTGTGTAAAGGGCAATAGGTTTGTTATCGGAGGATAGTAGAGGGTTAGATTCTGGTTCTTCTTGAGTAGCATCTTTAGCGTAGTGAGGATATTCGTTATCGTTCACATAGAGGCGTGATAAAGCGTCAGCTAAATAGTTCCATTTTCCTGGCTGGAATACCATTTCGGTCTCATATTGGCCTATGAATCCTCTCCAACGTAGCTGCTTCTTGGTTGGTGTTATGCTCGTCTTCAGGTGCATTAGGGGTTGATGGTCTATGACAATCGTAAACCTGTTTCCTGCCAGCAGGTGGTGGAGTGCTGTGAGTGCGTCCACAATTGCTAATGCTTCCTTGTCTGTGGTCCCATAATTCATCTGGGCGTTGGAGAATTTCCTACTATGTAATGCTGCCGGTCTTGCAGTATCAGCTGTTTCCCCTTGTCCTACCCATGCTCCAACTCCAGTGTCTGATGCATCGGTGATCAGTCATATTGGTAATGCTGATTCATAGTGTAATGGTTTCATAACCTCGTTTTGTGCAACCATTTGCTTAAAATTTTCCATAGCTTGGTCATTTGTTGCGGTCCACACAAATTCTTCTGTTCTAGTAAGCGCCGTGAGGGGTCCAGTTATCGTTGCTATGTGGGGCAGGAATTGGCTGATATAGTTAACAGTACCGAGGAATTCCTGCAGTTGCTTTTTATTCTGAGGTGTAGTCCATTCTTCAATTTTCGTTATCTTCTCAGGTGATGGCTTTAGACCTTCTTCGTCAATTATGTGTCCTAGCACATCCATATTGGTGCAGAAAAATTCCGATTTCTTCCTGCTTGCATAGAATTTCGCTTCCTTGAGTTTATCGCAAACCTCTGATATGTGTTTTAGATAGTCTTCCTCTGTATCGGAAAATATGAGTATATCGTCAATATAAACCCACAAAACTTTCCTAGGTAGTCGGCGAATAGGTCAGACATTATGCGCATGAATGTTCCAGGAGCATTCATATCTCCTTATAGTATAACCTTGCTGACGAAACATCCAAAAGGTGACTTGAAACCGTTCTTATCCACATTCTTTGGTTCTACTCTTGTTTGGAAATATGCGTCGCTAAGGTCTATCTTGCTTCGATATCTAGCTCTTGCTAGTGAATTCAGGATTATCCTCTGGTTTGGTATTGTTTCATCGTCCTTGATGGTTATATCATTCCTTGCAGTGAGGTCAACCATTGGCCTCATGCGTATCTTATCCTTCTTTTCCTGGGCGAACATAGGTGCTGCTCCATGTACTGCCTTTCGTTCGATAATCCCGCTTTCTATCTTTTCTTCTATCCACTTTCCGAGGTCTGCTACCCACCGTTCTGGGATTGAATAGGTTGGTAAACTCCTTTGTTCCGTTCCTGGTTTGAGTTTGATCTCATGGTTTATCTTTCTGAGTGGTGGTAATCCTTCTGGTATAACTTCCGGGAATACCTCTGGGTGTTGTTCCATAATAGTTTCGGTACTAAATATGGCCGCTCTTATGTTTCTGCTAGTAGGTGTGTAGTTAATCCTAACTTTCTGTTTTGCAAACACTATTGCTAACTTGCCACATTCGATTGTAGCTTGGTGTTGTTTGAGGAATGACATTCCTATAAGAGCATCGTATTTTGCTAGATTTCCAACGATCATTTTGTTGCCTTTGGCACTGAGCCTTCCAACTGAGAGGTCAACGATACATTCCGTATGACTTCCTGATCGGGATCCTTTCATAGCCATGTGTATCTTGGTAGGTTTTTCCATTTCCGTACAGGGAATACCGTGAACAGTGACGAAATTTGCGCTTATCAGGTTGGCTCCAATCGTTCCTGTATCAAACAGGACTCTAGCTTCTTTTCCATTGATAAATATGGTACCTTCCAGCGCATGTTGTGCTTTGATTGTGGCGGGTCGAGTTGCTTTAGCTGATGCATAGCTTTCAATCTCAAGGGAGTTGATAGAGACTTCGTCATATTCGTCCTCTAGTTCTGCTAAGTTGGAGGATGCTTCCTTCTTAACCTTTGTCTTTCCTTTATCGCTTTTGCTTGAGCAGTCTTTTGCTATATGCCCTTTTCCGCCGGAGGTGTAACAGGCTCCTTTATCCTTTCGGTCCTTAATCTTGGAGGGATTAGTTTGTTTGTTGAACCCTTTCTTAGGTTTTCGATCCTGTTTCTGGTCTCTATAGTTGTGGTCTTTCTTCTCATTCTTGTCTTTTCCATAAGCTCCAGTGCTTCGGTTGATAGCATCTAGTCTTTCTGCAGTGGCGATAATTTCGTGTATTGATTCATCACCTTCGTATTGAGATTCCACATCTTGTCGCAGCTTTGAGTGCATACATGTGAATAGTTGTTGTGATAAAGGCATAATCGCTAATGGTGTTAGCAGGTAATCGTGACCTGTGCATGAGTAGATCTGTGGCAACAGTCCTGATTTCGTGTACTTTGCCATTCTTGACTTGGCGTATATCATGGAACTCTCTATAGGTGTTGTCTTTCTGTTTTGATGACTGAAATCGTTCCCTCAGATAGGTGATTAATAGGTCCCTGGTGATATCTTCGCCATATAGTTCTGCAGCCTGGAATGCAGCTTCTTGTGCTCGCCCTTCTGTATATAGGATCCAGTAGTTCCCTGATCCTTCCACGATCTGTCGTACTCCATGAAGGCGTAGGTAGAGTTGGACTGAGTTGTACCATCTGTCAAATGCTTCTGGTTTGAGGTCGTCACCTTCGCCGGTAAACTTCTTTGGTGTTGGTACCTTGATCCTTAGCTTCGCTGTTGTTGCTGGGCTAGGTGTGGGACTTGCTGGTCTATTACTAGGACCTGCGCCTTCTGACATCTTGTCTGAATCGCTACTGCTGTCTGAATCGTCAGGGTCGTTCCCTGTTGCAGCTTGTGTTGGAGTAGCCTTTGTAGGTGATTCCGGGAATCCGCCTGGGGTTGGTGTTCTTGCCTTCTCAAGTTCCATTGATAATTCCGCTAGGACTTGCTGAGCTTTGTCCCTGGATAGCTGCCTGGCAGCTTCGTCAATTGTCAACTGTTCCTTTGAGGCATTGGTGAATCGTCCTTGGCTATCTCTGGCCGGTCTCTTTCCTGCTCGCTTAGAGGCCTTGCACCTACTTGTATCTTGAGACTGCGAAATCTTTATAACTTGTTGAAGTTAAAAAAATGTAACAGCCCCACGGGGTGGTTCCGTATTTCGATTGGGTAACAATATTAGCTCTATACCAAAGGGCGGTATCTAACGAGACTAAGTACGAGAGGCTTAGACTAAGTTGTTGTAATGAAACTTCTTACTATATCGCAACTACAAAAGTAGTTCCTAATAGAAGGCATTTGGTGTACCTAACTGAATACTAAAGATTCTCGGAGCGAACTGAAGAAGTAACTGTTCAACCAAGTATATTGAAAACTCTGTCTGTCGAAGTCTGCCTTCTCTTAGTCCGGAGAATAGCAGGTCTTAAATACGCTTGTCAGGCAATCCCGTGCCTTGCTTAAACAAATAACAATAAGGCTCCGAAATTGGCAGCCTTGAAACTCCTTAGGTATCAAACCTAACACATGGTGAGTATCAAACTATACTCAAAACCAAACATAAAACATACTGAGTATCAAACGATACTTCGAAACCAAACATAAAACATACTGAGTATTAAACGATACTTGAAACCAAACATAAAACATACTGAGTATCAAATGATACTCGAAACCAAACATAAAACATATTGAGTATCAAATGATACTCGAAACCAAACATAAATATACTGAGTATCAAACGATACTCGAAACCAAACATAGTAACTCAGGTACCTGTACCGGTTACAACAAGTCTCTAAAGACACCTACCCAGGCCCAGTCCGATATTATAGTTCCACTATCGGCTACCCCTAACAGTTACATTTAGCAAGTTGTATACTAAGCATTGAGATATGGCTGAAGTTAATTTCTTGCTTGTAAGCAAGCATACTGATTCCTGAACCATAACCACTAATATGGGAAAAATAATAACTACTGTCTCATTGATCTGTTTTCAAATAATCTTTTCATATCTAATTTTCTCTGTTTTTAAGATAATAATACAAAATGATCCTCAATTGTGAGCACTGAGTTCTTTATACAAGATTGAAAGCCTATTATGAATAATTTTCTGCAGTTCAATATCCTCTTCTTTTGGAACCATTGTAGGTACAATACCATACCCTAGTGTGAGATAAAGTATAGTACAAATACTACAATGTTGAACTTAAGTTGAACAATAACTTTATCAAGAAGAATTGAGTTAAGATATTGTTGAATTCTATGTGATATGTTAAATATACTCTGAAGGTAGAGTGAAGGGAACAGAATAGAACTACAATCTGGTGTAATAGACTTAAAAGGAAGATTTTTAATTATGGTATCCTCAATTAGAGTACTACTTGGATTGGACAGATGTTGTAACGATAGTTCCCTCCGGGCGATACTTGCAGCAGGTAACAACTTCCGAGATTCTCGTATACTACTTTGATAGCCGAACACTTTTGCTTCTATCGTGTAGTCAAGAACTCGCTAAGAGACACTTCTCTTATTCACCAGGAATCGTGATTTGTAAAGATAATGTGAATTGATATTATAAGAAAGTACTTCGATGGTTGCGTGAGGAACTAACTACTCGACGGTTTTTTTTTATTTTATTTTATTTTATTTTATTTTA
>QOVD01002920.1:0-11927 GCA_003521225.1 Tuber microsphaerosporum | reverse complement strand
CTGAACATTAGCTTCAACGGGCGAACGGATAGAAAAATCTCCAGTTTAATGAAACAACTGTCCTAAATTCTAAGTATATTTACTTTGTAAGATAAATAAAATGTGTATAAAAGTAGAAGAATTTAATGTGAAAGTAGAATTTTTTTAAGCAGCAAAAGACTCGCTAGTACATGAAAATGTCTGCACTTGGAGACCATGAAGAGCCAGCACCGAGGGCATTAAAGACCCAGATCACTCTCTCCTTAAGGTCTAAAATCAGATCTTTACGCACTATTGCTCTTTGGCCTTTTCGACGTATTGCTACTAGTGTTCGTGTTCCTCTTAGTACTGTGTTTTCAATCTGCGCTCACCCAGGTACTTCTCATTCCTCTGGCTCCCAGGCTATTAGCTTAATTGCATATAGAATAATAATAATAATAATAATAATAATAGGTACACCTCGTTCAGGCCGGATTGGTAGGCCTCCCATATTGTCTCAAGAAAATCAGAATCACCTTTTAGCACATGCCACCCTCTCGGCAGAAAATCGTCGCAAAGCACTCTCTACTATTGCTGAGGAGCTGAATATTCCCATCAACGAGCGCACACTCCGTCAATTCTTCAATAGTCATGGTTACCATCGCCGTATCGCAAGAACCAAGCCTTTTTTGACCGCAAAGCAGAAGGTTACACGGCTAGAATTTGCACACACATTTATTGACTGGAGTGTCGAAGACTGGGGGAAAGTTATCTGGACCGATGAGTGTGCCTTTAATGTGGGAGGCTTTTCTGGCAATACCTGGGTGACCAGAACTGCAGCAGAAGAGTACCAGGAGGACTGCATTTTACCCAAATTCCATAAGCTTGATACAATAATGATATGGGGAAGTATATGTGGTGGTATAAAGGGGCCAATGGTGATCTGGAATAGAGATCAATGGGGTAAGACTATTAATGGGACAAGCTATTGCGATCATATCATTACTCCTCACCTTTACCCATTTTGGTGTCAGCTAAGTGCTGAGCGGCTTGACTACATCTACCTACAACAGGATGGTGCTCCCCCACACCGCGCAAAGGTTACCACTAGGCTTCTCACTGACTTGAATATTATTGGCTACTTTTTCAAATGGCCTGCGAGTTCTCCTGACCTTAATCCCATAGAGCATGTATGGCGATTAATGAAGGACCGCATCCATCGTCGTTCCCCCCGGCTCACTACCAACGTCCTCCTCCGTCAGGCAATTCAAGAAGAGTGGGATGCGATCACTAGCGAAGAAATTGCCTCATTAACCGTATCAATGCCCTCTCGAGTTGAAGCTGTTCGGGCTGTGGCTGGAGGTCATACGAGATATTAGGCAACCGGTTGAGATGGAGGTCTGGTGGACTCGGTACACTCTATGGATATGCTCGGCATATATCTTTCTGTTGGGGGCACTTTATGGGTATTATTCATTGATGATGAACGAATTTACTGAATTTCCTTGGTTTCAAATATTCTCTCTTTTTTCCTATAGTGTTCTTACTTTTCTATTGTTTAACTCTTTGTGACTTGAGACCGTTCAGCGAAATTCATACTTTTCTCGCTTAACCTCGCGTAGCATTTGGTGTGTGCGAATACTTTATACCGGCCCCCAGTACAAGTATGCTTAACCCTAGAATAGATGGATAAGTTCCCCGGCCTGTGAAGTGCAGTTTAACTTACTGCGCCCGATAATGATGAATGATATCGGTACCCGGAACTTTGGTGGCTGTGGGGAACGTTTTGTTTGCGGCATTCTATGCAGGGTTGTTTTCCCCCATGCTGGAAGGAACTGTTGAAACGAACTGCGCCAGCAGTGAACTAGTCGCAGTTGCTGAAACGTTTTTGAAAAAGTGCTGTTATCGCATGCCATCCGGGTCCGAGCGGAAGGGCCAAATTTTGGCAGTAGTCCCTTTTTTTTTTTTGAAAGAAAAGCGCTCTGGTATTACCAGGAGATATCGTGCGTAGCACGTTTGGTTGGGGGGAGAGGTCGGGGCAACTTATCATGAAAACTGGAGACATTAAACCACCACCATCATTAAAGGAAACAAATAAACTTATTCATCACTTTCATGTTTTATGCGAAACCGTTCGCCTTCTCCTGCTACCGGCAAGATAAGTTAGCTATCAGTACAGTTTGAAATGGCTCTTTCTACCGGTAATTACTCTACAATACTCGGGAAATGATAATGAGGCTACTGGTATGATATCTCAGAGCACTCAACCATCCATCCACCCATCCACTAACAGAAACCCATGGAAACCCATCCATCCACCCACCCACCCATCACCAGCTATCGCCATGTTGTGATATGCATATGCACCTGCAATGCACAGAATTGAAACCGGAGGAGCCTATCATTTTATGCGGGGCGGACCCTGGAGCTTTTTTCTACCTCTTTTAAATGGGGTAATATAAGCGGGCAGGCGGTAGAGTACTCGTAATTGCCTGACGTTTGTAAAACGGACTGCTATTGTATACCGGTATTGGCCAAAAGCCGGCCAGAGCCTCAGATTTTTGGTGGTATGCAATCGCGGTCCGTTTTACAAACGTCGGGCAATTATGAGTTATTGAAACAAGTAACGCAACTCTGGGGATAAATATGATGTAGCACTCAGGGGGCGAGTGCGGCCAATAGATAGATATAGCCGTCACCTGGCTTAAAGCAGCAAGCCTCAGGGGGAAAAGCTCACCAAATTTGAAGCAGGATTGCTGGTTGATGGAGGCCGTTATTGCCATGTGACGGTCGTATCTATTGGCCGCACTCGTGAGAGCCGAGGAGCATCCGGAGGGAAGTTTGGTATAATACTGTTATTATAGGGCGTGTGTGATACTGCGGAATGGCAGTTGTTTTCCTTCTGTTGTGCTGGGTGGAGTGATGGGCTTGATCATATTCTGTTGGATGGTTTGTGAGAGGGTGGGAAGAACTTTTGTGAAGGGGTGTGAGGGAATGTAGGTTGCCAAGGGCTAGGAGTAGTTGGGATGGACAGATTGGCGGTGAGGAGGGACTGAGGGAGGGACGAGGCCACATTGCGGTACTCGAGCATAAGTATGATAAGTTAAGGCAGTGCGGGAGAGTGCTTGGGTAAAGTGCCGGGAGGGGCGTTGTTTTTGACAAGAGCTTGGGGGAGCGGTGTCTCTAAATTCGTGATTGTCCCAAGAGGAAAAGTAGTCTACGTATTATGCTTTGCTGATAATCTACTATGGCCACTTACCTACCTAACAGCACAGGAGGGGGTTTTTTTTTTGCTGTGGGAGTAATTGTGCTATAATATTTTACTCGGTATTTGCCCCTTAGGTTAGATACTGGTAGATTGATGGATAGGCTTGCTCAGGTCATAGCTTCTTTGAACTGAGTAGTCTTCGGGCACCGTATTGGTCTGTAAGAATTGCTGATATTCGACTGACTATAAGACTCAAGATGCCGGTACCGTACAATACAATAGCTTCGGCCATTGCATTGGCCCGGGTTCTTGGGGTTAGCTCAGGTGTTGCTACTTGTATCTCTGTCTGCTATCTGCAATCAAGTACCGGTACTCGAGTAACTGGCAACTGACAGGGGGGCAGTTGAAACCGGCGTTGGCTCTGGACGAATTGTGGGGCAATCGCTTAAAAAAAGGCCTTGGAAACGAAACAATTCTCCAGTGAGTTAATGTCGAACCCTGATTGGGTTAATGATGGATGGATAGGTTGGGGAAGAGGTTTTTTGCCTGATGGATTCATTTTCTTCACTTGGACCTTTATTTATGACTGAATCAGAGGAATACCCTGGAGACGTTACGTACTAATAGTGCTCAGTGTATCACAAGTACAGCATTGTAGCGACGAGGTAGTGACCGGACACAGGGCCAGAATTATTTTATCATTTTGTGCTGTCACAACATAGATCGGACATAAATAATTCACCTCTCGTCCCGTCATTATCTTGTCGCGAGTGTACGCGCAACCAATTATTCCTATCCTTGTCGGTGCTTGTGCCTCACTCTCGTTTCCATTCCTTGTTAGCTTATCATATTCGCCCGCAGCAGTTCCGCTTGTCCAAAGAACGACACTTTTTTTTCTTTCTTGTGCCACCACCCAATTCACTGCCCCCCCCCCAAGATAACTGTCAATCTCCTGGCTGAACTGTCATCGCCCGTTTTATTTATTCGTTTCCACCCGACAATCCTTAGGAAAGGAAAGGAAGAGGAAGAAAATATACTCTGCGAAAGAAAAAAAAAAAGGGACAGCTTCAGCCATTTGAGTCTTGGATCTTACAACTCTTCTCGATCCACCGTCTTCTTTTTTTCCATGTATTACAACATCCACCTGCTCGCGCCGGCGGTTGTCTTGGTGGGAGCGGTGATCCAGTGCGGGACGAACGCGGCTATAATTCCCGACTCACTGGGCCGCCGACCCAACGTTGAACCGAGGAGTATTCACACTGTTCATGAATTCCCAAATCCAAGTGCTTCGGCTCCTGAGCTGCCTCGGTGGCCCACCCGGATTCGAGATGCTGTTATCAGCCAATTATTCGGGAGGGCCGACCGGCACGGAAGGCGGAGGGAGAATCGGAGATACCTGTCCGAGATGGCGAAGGTTGTCTCGCAGTATGCCCGCGATGTAGTGTTGCGGTTCACCCTCAAGACACCCGAGGAGATGAAAGCCCTAGCCGAAGCTTCCAACATCTTGCTTTTGGACGTTTGGTCGACAACCAAGACTCACGCTGATATTAGGATAGCGGAGGCGGATGTATGTCTTGCGTTGCTACTGATTGCTGAGGATGCGAATTGTTAACCGGGATGCTTAGATCCCACCTCTATTGGACCTCTTGCCCGCTTCGTTACAACATTCGCATGTCCGCTTGATGCGCGACTTGAGCCAGACTGCTCGAGATACTTATCCTGGCGAATATCCTCTCGGCCGTTACTATGGCCAAACACTGGACGGAGTCCAAGACGTCTTCTTCGAAAATTACCAGCCGCTTGATGTGATTCAGGCATGGATGAATCTCCTCCAAACACTCTTTCCTGGTCATGTGGAAATTATAAGTATCGGTAAGAGTTATGAGGGACGTGATATCCAAGCCATCCGTGTGGGGAACCGGGGAGCGGTTGGAAGTAAGAAGAAGACCATCATTGTGACCGGAGCAGTTCATGCAAGGGAATGGATTAGTGTTTCGACAGTTTCCTATTTGGCATACTCTCTTATCACTGGATATAGAAGGGATAAAGATCCCTTGTTGGATATCATAGTTGATGGGTTTGACTGGTATTTCATTCCGACTCTCAACGTCGATGGATATGTGTATACATGGGAGGGCGATAGGCTTTGGAGGAAGAATAGGCAGCCGACCACCTTGGCTTTCTGCAAAGGGATTGATCTGGACAGAGCGTACAACTTCCATTTCGATTCTTCATCTCAATCGCAATCGAACCCTTGCAGCGACAGTATGTCCAAGCCTACAAGAATTGTGTGACCCTTATCGGGAATTTTGTTCTAACCAGAGTGTAGTGTTCCCGGGAACTTCCCCCTTCGAAGCAACAGAAGCAAAGGTGTTTTCAGATTGGACATACAATATCACCAAGGAGGGGGCCGAGATAGTGGGGCTACTCGACTTCCATTCTTACTCGCAGCAAAGTATGACGGTACCGCTGGATTGGTTCAATACGCATGCTAACATGTTGTCAGTTCTCTACCCATACTCGTACTCCTGCGATAGCATGCCCCCGGATCTCGAGAACCTCGAAGAACTAGGAATCGGTCTGGCTAAAGCCATTCGAATGACTTCTGGTGAGCATTTTGAGGTGACATCAGCCTGCGAGGGTACCGGGTTTGCCAAATACCAGGGCACAACGGGCGGTGGGAGCATGATGGACTTCTTCTACGCCGAGGATCGTATCCCCTACTCGTACCAGATTAAATTGAGGGATACGGGCAGTTACGGGTTCTTGCTTCCCAGGGACCATATCATTCCCGCTGGCCAGGAGAGCATGAATCTATTGAAGCATTTCGGACTGTTCATTCTCGATGATGGGTCCCCAGTACAACGACACAGCGACTTGAAGAAGAAGAAGTGAAATCTTTCCTTGTGTTCTGCTCTAGGCTGTTGAAAGAAATTGATTCGAACGAACTGGGGTGGGTTGGCTTTTTTATTTATTTATTCCTTTTTGGCGTTTTTATGATGGTTTGTGACATGCATTCGGGTGGTTTACCGGAACGAACGAACGACAGGTTGGCCTGTGTAGGTAGGCTGGGTATTCGATTTTTATCCGGTGTTTTGGGGTGGTCATTCTTTGCTTTGCGTGTACACAAGTTAGGCATGCCCGCAAAAATGGCATCTATCTAGCATGGTGTGGGGTGGGATGGGATGGAGTGGATGGCAGGAAAAGGAAGCCTCAAAAAGCCTTCTTCTTGGAGGGTTTGACTTTTTGTATATTCCGAGAAGCTGTTTCTTTTCACTATTTGTCTTTGCCATCTTCTTCCTTTCTTCTTTTTTTGGATATCACTTTAATGAGCACAGAGTTTGTAATAATGAGAAAACAAACAAACAAACCACCACTACATCTCATCCCGTATCAGTCATCAAAGCTTCTGATACAACTCAAACCAAAATCTCACCCCGTTCTCCTCCATGACCCCCACGGGCACCTCCTCCCCGATGAATGCGCAAAGCTCCTCATGCCCCCTCCGCGTCCACCCAGTCTTTTCCTCATCCCTGACATCCACCGGAAAAAAACGATCACAGCCAAACTCCCCCTCAACACTGGTCAACAGCACATTCCTAGTCCTCTCATCCTCCATGGCAAGCTTGTATATCTCCGCTCCGCCAATCACGAATATCCTGCCACCACCACCGTCGCCGTCACCGTCGCCGCCCGCAGCAGCGGCGATTGCATCTGGGAAAGAAGTGACCCAGGTACTCTCGTCATTGAAAAAAGAATCGGGCCGCGGGGAGCGCGAGATGACGATGTTGCGGCGCGATGGCAGCGGGCGGAACTTTGGCGGGATGGAGAGGTAGGTTTTTCGGCCCATTATTACGGCGTTTAGCACCGGGTTTGTGGGAGGGGATGGACGTTTTGTGACGCGGGAGAAGTAGGAGAGGTCTCTTGGGAGATGCCATGGTAGTGTACCGGATTTCCCGATTCCGAGGGAGTGGGTTGCTGCGACGATTATTGTTATTGTTAGATTTATGTTTTGGGTTGTCATTTTTGAGTTTTTTTGGTAGGTGGTGGTTGGTGGTTGGTGGGGTTTGTGAGGGGGAATTCTTTTTCTTTTTCTCTTTTTTTAAGTTAAGGTTGGTCTGCCGGGAGTGGCATGCAGGCTTACGATAGCCGAGAGGTAACCTGCAACGTTTTGTCTTGTGGGGAGATAAGCTTTAACCGGGCGCCCACTTAGTTCTGCCGGTTATGTAGATTGCTACGCATATTCTCTTGGTATGATGGCCGTAAATGGTTTGATTATTTGCTGTATTTGTTGTTCTAGGTTGGATGTTATAATCAGCACGCGATATGTACGTTAACTTACTACTTCGGCATAAAAACCTAGCAAACCTTGCCACAACAAATGGGGAAAGCAAATCTTGGTTGAGAAGCACGAGTGACCTCTCTCCTTCGAAGTTTAAGTGTGACCTTTCCCTTTCTTTGGACAGGAGAGTTTCAAGGGGCCTGATAATAGTATCACGCACTGCAAGTGGTAATTGTTACTTTATGGGGTTAGACTACGTGACTGTCGTCGGTTGTGGGGGAGAAAGTTCTTATAGAGGTATAAAAGGGCCGTTTTCCAGCATGTGTCCGAAGAAGGCCAGAGCAAGCTAGAGCGGACAACAAAAACGACAGCGAGATCTTCCTGGACGAAAAGGGAGACGACGAACACGACCAGGACATTAATTGATTTCTTTTCTTTTTCTCCATCCTGTTTTCCGATTGTGTGAACCTTGCCCGCTTATACGAATATTTCCTGATTGTCGACATCTGACTGGGAGCAAACTCAGATACCGATCTGACCGTGTAAGATGCCTCCATTAACTACCCTTCTTGTTGGCATCATAGCCGTCTGTAAGTGAAGCTCCCCTAGCATTCCTATTGTCTTTTCCGACCCGATATCATGCTTTCAAGTACTCCGGGTAGGTGGGGATAGCGGATGTTTTATTGAAGATTGGTAAATAGATGAGGAGGTCACTGACTGCCAGGGTAACGCAGCAATCGCCTGGGAGCCTAAGAGGTCTCATTCGGAGCTAGTGCAGATATTGGCAGAGCAAAGCAACCCCAATCTCAAAACAGCCGGTAAGATGAATGGCCAGCTAGTTCTCACCCTAGCCGAGTCGGGTGGGAGTGAGGGAGCTGTGAGGAGACCACCAGACCAGAACAAGGACAACCACAACACAGTTGACCAGCGTGTCCAAACACCGCTCTCAATCGCCGTGCTGTATGAGTTAGATGAGCCCCTGAGGATTCTGCTGGAACCGAACGAAGCCAATCCTGATATGGCCGGCGAAAACGGCCAAACACCCCTCTCACTGGCAGTCGGGGATGGAGGTGAATCGGTAGTGAGGGAACTGCGGGAACTGAATGACGTCAATTTCCACACAATTGACAAATATGGCCTAACGCCGCTTACATGGGCTGCCTCAAGCGGGCATGAGGGAGTCGTGAGGGTGCTGCTGGAACGGAAAGACGTCAATCCCAACACAGCTAGCAAAGATAACCGGACACCGCTCTTGTGTGCGGCGAAAAACGGGCATGAAAGAGTCGTGAGGGTGCTGCTAGAACGGAACGACATCAATCTCAACACAGCTGATAAAGATGGCCGGACACCACTTTGGTGGGCGGCACGCAATGGGCATGAAGGGGTGGTGAAGACACTGCTGCAACGAAAGGACGTCAATCCCGACACAGCTGACAAAGATGGCCGGACACCACTTTGGTGGGCGGCACGCAATGGGAATGAAGGGGTGGTGAAGACACTGCTGCAGCGGAAGGACGTCAATCCCGACACAGCTGACAAAGGTGGCCGGACACTGCTTTGGTGGGCGGTATGCAATGGGTGTGGGGGTATCGTGAGGATACTACTGGAACAGAGTGGTGTTAATCCCAACCAAGTTGACATATATGGTCAAACACCGCTCTCGCTAGCTGCCCAGAATGGGCAAGAGGGAGTCGTGAGGGTGCTACTAGAATGGAACGACGTCAATCCCGACATTGCTAACAAAGATGGCCGGACACCACTTTGGTGGGCGGCACGCAATGGGAATGAAGGGGTGGTGAAGACACTGCTGCAACGAAAGGACGTCAATCCCGACACAGCTGACAAAGATGGCCGGACACCACTTTGGTGGGCGGTACACAATGGGTATGAAAGAGTCGTGAGGATACTACTAGAACAAAGTGGTGTTAATCCCGACCAAGTTGACAAATACGGCCGAACACCGCTCTTTCTGGCTACGTGGCATGAGGATGAGGGAGTCATGAGGGTGCTGCTAGAACGGAACGACGCCAATCCCAACACAGCTAACGAAGATAGCCGGACACCGCTCTGGTGGGCGGCGCGTAACGGGCATGAAAGAGTCGTGAGGGTGCTGTTAGAACGGAATGACATCAATCCCGACAGAGCTAACAAAAATGGCCGGACACCACTTTGGTGGGCGGTACACAATGGGCATGAAAGAGTCGTGAGGATACTACTAGAGCAGAGTGGTGTTAATCCCGACCAAGTTGACATATACGGTCAAACACCGCTCTCCCTGGCTGCGCAGAATGGGCATGAAGGGGTAGTAAGGATACTGCTGGAACAGAAAGGCGTCAAACCCAACCAAACTAACAAAAACAGCCAAACACCGCTCTTTCTGGCTGCGTGGAATGGGCATGAAGGGGTAGTAAGGATACTGCTGGAACAGAAAGGCGTCAAACCCAACAAAATTGACAAAAGCGGCCAAACGCCGCTCTTGCTGGCTGCGCACAATGGTCAAGAGGGAGTCGTGAGGATACTACGGAGACTGAATGACGTCGATCCTAACATGCTTGACAACACTGACCGAACACCACTCTCATACGCTGCTGCAAAAGGGCATGAGAGGATCGTGAGGGCGCTGCTGGGACTGAGCGAGGTCATTCCCGACATGACTGACGAGTATGCGGACTGACAAGCCACCGTAAATGCCATACCCCGAGATCAGATTACCTACATACAAACCTAGAATGTCTCGTTATCACATTGCATCTTCCCCCTCCTGGCCACCCTATCCCCCTCCGTGTTCTTTTTCTTCTTTAGGTTTTGTTCAACAGATTTTGTACACATCCGGGGCCCTTTACTATTTCTCTCTATTAACCTCTCCATTTTCACCCGTTTGATTCGCCTTTTGTTCCTCATGCGCATTGTGTTATGCTACTAAATGTCTGTCCATGCTTGGCCTCGCATAAACCTGTGTCATTGTACAACTTAGATAGCAAATGTGTTGCATCATGGAGGGGTAGATAGATTGAAGCTTCATAGATACATGTTAGATATGGACAGATCCTGTACACATTAGAGTGGGCGTACCCCAGGAGTCAGTGGAGAAGAGCCTATCGTGACCAATTTACAGAGTTTTGTCCATTTTCTCTTTACTCTCAATTCTTCCTTTCTTCTCCCGGCATTTTGGTCAGACTATACGAGGTGGTATGGCGATCGGCGGGGTAGCAGAAAAAGGGGGAGATTCTTTTGCTTTCATTCGCTTGGAAAGGCCATTGCATAGATGTTTTAGCCATTATTAGCTCTAGCAAAATAACCTCTCTTTCGTGTTTGCCTTGTAGAACTTATCTGTTTCTACAGAGTCAATTATATATGTAGTGTCTAGTGAAAGACATGAAATCCTCTCGGCACTAGAGCAATTGTGGCAAAGCTCAAGCCCCGGTCAGTGTCTTTTTGAAAGACGCATGAATTAGAAAAGTTGCCCCGGGCTTTTACGAAGCTCACTCGCAGCGAAAGAGAAGTACTAAAAAAAAAACATTTCCTTTCCAACTACAACATTTCAGACTCCCCACACAGAATTGCGCTGCTTGTATCGTAGAAGGGGATATTATACGCCAAATTAGCAAGCCTAAGGCCCGAAACCGGGACCATTCAATAGGAGCTAGAGCTTAGTTTCATATGGGATCACTCGTGTCACCCAGCGATCCAGTCATTCCACAACTCCATATGAACGTCCCGTATAAAATGCCACCCGCATTCACAGCCCGGAACGAAAGTCACTAGCAGGTTGATATTATCATTAGAGAGAGAGAGAGGGCATAGCCTAGGCCTACAACAGCCTGGGCACTAACCGCAATTTCAAATGGCCAAAAAGCTGGGATAGGTTCATAGCATCTCACTCTCCAGTCTTCGCCAACCCTGGGATTTATTGCGATATCCCGGATACGACAATTTAGGCCATCGGACACCGGTACTTGCTTTTGCTGGATAAAACTAGACAGCCGGCTAAATATTTGGCCTACGAGAAATACTCAAGTGCATATTGGAAGCCGGGTTTTTTACCCAGTCACGTGCTTGGAGCAGATTATAGCACCGCCAAGATAACTTGTCCCTGAATCCCTTGCGCTAGGAAGGATGGGATGCAACCGGTTGGGCAGGGGACGAAGGCTGCCATAACCTACGATAAGGCCACCGCCCACCACTGGCAAGGCAGTGCTGGTCCCATGTATCGTAGCAACGCCAATCTACAAATATCGTAACTGCCCGTACCCGTACGCTGTAACCTTTACTATTCGCTTTACTTGCACCTTACCCTTTCTTCCCTTCCTCACCAATACCACCACACAACCACCACAGAAACAAACCTCCGTGAAGCAGAACATCACCACCAGTCAAAATGTCAACACACGCCACCTCTACAGAGTGGCATCCATTTCCACCCCACCGCACCTCCTCCTCCACTACCTCCTCACCCTCACCCTCCCCCCCACCCCCGGC
>QOVD01002917.1:17747-56584 GCA_003521225.1 Tuber microsphaerosporum | reverse complement strand
CGTTCAGTACGAATCAACCAAAACTGCCTGGTAATATTTGCCAAGCCTCGCTGAGGGCGTCGCCTCGCTGAGGGCCCCCCCGGTCTACGTGTAGCAGCCGGGAGCTTTGTCCAACGAAAGTTTGGCGCTAACCTTGTGGCGTATTAACTTGAACCCCAAGGGTCCACGTTACCGCGGATTTTGTTGCACTGGGAAAGCATCCCTAGACACCGACGCCGAGACCCTGCCCTAATGGCCTGCAGTCGTTAAAGGGTAATATTTAGCCTCATAGGCATGCTGTGGGGCTGGCCCCGATATCGGTATATCTCTTCTCCATTAACTTATATATTGTCCTCAAAAAAAAAAAAAAAAACCCCCCCCAGTGTGCTGTCTACACAATTAAACATTGCTCTTTTGTTCTTGCTTGGCAGCCCTAGAAATGCGGGTGGGACGCAAGCAAGAGAGGAAGGAGGGTTTACACTTCGGGTGCCTGGATGTGTGGGAACAGGGACACCGCGTGAGCAAAACACGGGAGTGGGCAAACGCCTACGAAAGCAAATGCTGGCGCTCGAGGTCTCGAGTAAAGGCTTGCTAGTTACAGCATTGAAGTTTGAAGGGAGGTGCCGGGCGCTGGAAATCGGCACTTTTTTAATCAAAGTCCGCTTATTAACCAGACGATCTCTTTCCTCTCTTAGTTAGATCTATTTTGGTGCAAATATCGTCATATACTCGAGTATCTCGAGCACTCGTACATTGACTAATTGGGTGTAGTGGCGCCAAGATATCACGAGATACAGTGAGCTTGCCGGTCTGTTAACTTGGGGGCTCATAGGAAATACAGCCCCGGGATCATGGCAAGTGGAAGTTCCTTTAAATCCTGCCTTAATTCTCTGGGCAATCGCTTGTCATACAAACACTTTCACCCCTAAGCCTTTTTTGAGCTTAGGGGTTGTGGCCATTGAGCTAAAGGGGTTTGAAGCTGGTGGGGGTTCAGTGCATTGTCGGCACCATGCCAGCATCATCGCGGCAAAACCACCCGAGATCAGCCAACCGCGCGAAGGTTGACAAGGTTTACCATATGTGTGATCGGATCAGATTGGAACGGTTGTGCTTCTCATCAGATAATTACCGGTACCGGTAGACTACGGTATGTCTCGTGCCCCAGGCATTTGCCATTAATTATTATTAATCATGCCAAGACAATATTCTGTGCGGCCGCGTTCGCATTTCTTGACAGGCAACCACTTTCGGGAGAGAGGCCATCGGACTGATTTGACCTTTTCAACCTTTCTTCACCTCCCCCCAACAAAACCTGTTCGCCTTGGAGCTTCTTTTCGTACACTCACTATAGTATTTCGAAACTGCCTTTCCTTCTTTCCTCCCCTTTATACTCCTCGATAGATGGCCAGTAGCTCTACCCGACATGCTCCAGGATTCTATCCAACGCCGTCAAAAAGCACTATTGCGCCGCCGGCGGTGGACACGGATACAGTGGAGCTTAAAGATATGATAGCAAGCTCTCCGCCGCCTGAGTTGGAACTTAAGGATGATATCATCAAGTTGAGTGTCAACGGTGACGAGGCCGCTGTCCGTGCGTTGCTCGATAGCGGGAAGGTTACTGCGGACTGGTTGGGCGAGGATGGGGTCGGGCCCCTGCATGTACTTTAGCCCCTCATCCCCCCCCCCTTTTCACCTTATCTGATCTTCCTAAACCTATGCCTGAGAGGCTAACTGAGATAGTGGGCAGCGATCAACAATCGGTATGCAATTTGCAAGCTCTTGTTGGAGCGAGAGGCAGCTGTCAATGCCGCTGGAGGCGAATCTAATGCTACCCCTATAATGTGGGCTGGGCAGCGCGGACATTACTACCTCGTTAACCTCCTATTGAAACACGGTGCCGATCCTTGCATGAAAGACGTTCATGGATACAACGTACTTCACTTGACTACGTTTGAGGGAAATATATTCCTGTTGGTGTTGTTATTGCATCATGGGATTCCTGTGGACATTCCAGACTCGAACCAACACACCTCGTTAATGTGGGCAGCCTATAAAGGATATTCGAATGCCGTGGATCTCTTTCTGCGCTGGGGAGCAGACGTTCGTGCTGTTGATGATATGGGTTTTACTGCATTGCACTGGGCCTTGGTGCGAGGAAACTTTGGTTGTGTTCAGAAGCTTGTTGAGTACGGAGCAGACAGATTTGCAGAGACCAACGAAGGAAAAACTCCAGCGATAGTAGCGGAGGAGCTCAAAACGCAGAGGGTTTGGTGGGACGCTTTAGAGGATTGCGGCTACGACAAAGATGGGAATCCATTACACCCTAATGGGACGATCTTGGGGATACGGGTGGCCGACAAAACCACTGTGCTCAATAGATTTTTTCTTTGTTGGCCGACCTTAATAATATGGATCATGGTGATGTGTTTAACTTATCTCTCTTGGATCCCGGGTGTCCTTTCGGCCGTCATCCTCGGATTAGGTCTGCACTGGATTGCTACCAAAGCGGGCGATTATGCAGAGGGTGATCAGAAAGCAGTAAATAACACGCCCTATTTAGCAGGAATATTTGTGGGGACTATATTCTGGACTGCAGAGCGATGGCTGTTTAGCATTCTGCCTAGTAAATTACCCCCTCTCATCCCGGATGTACTCAATTCTAACCTAACGGTCAATAGCGGATGGAAAGTGCTAAAATTTTGTGTTTAAAGATACTTTTAGTTCGGCCCCTTTCAGCAATATGTTTTTCGCAGTAATATTTTCATCTTGCGCCTACTTCTACACTATATGCATGATTTACCACCCGGGCTATATACCCAAGCTTTCCAGCGTAACAGAGCAGAAGGCGGTGATAGATGAGCTCCTGAGTTTGTGGAAATTTGATAGCAGCACTTTCTGCGTTGAATGTATGGTTCGTATACCACTCCGGAGCAAGCATTGCCGCAAATGCCGCAGATGTGTTGCCAGGCATGATCAGTGAGCCCCCTATCTTTTCCTAGGTACCTTTTGACAACGTGTTCCTAACACCGACCTAGTCATTGTCCATGGGTCTTCAACTGTATCGGTGTCAGGAATCATAGACAGTTCTTCCTTTACGTGCTTAGTCTTGAGATAGGCATCTTTATGCTCGTCCGTCTAGTTATCATCCACTACACAGTTCTAGGCCTCGCCCCGAGGGCGGAATGCAGCATCTTAGCCGAGCCGTTCTGCTCGGCCGTGCTTCAGGACCCTTTCACAGCATACATATTTGTTTGGGGAGTGCTCCAAGCCTCATGGGTGACCATGCTCCTTTTAGTCCAACTCGTCCAGATAGCCCGTGCACAGACTACGTGGGAATTCATGACCTCCGGCCGTCGCCACCATGGCCACGACAATAAAATCACCTCAGCCGTAACATCCGCCATCGCTACCGGCGCAACCACAATGGAAGGCGCCCAACTACTCTCTACGCCCCGGGGCCCCAACCCCACGGCAGAAACCAGCGGAGGGCACCACCATCCAAGCCATCGCCATCGCCGTGGCGGCAACGACTCCTGTTTCTCCCGGATGAAGAAGCTCCTCGGTGTAGATGTTCTTGTCCATACCGCCCAAGATGCTAGTAACCCTGCCCGCCGCCGCCGTCGTGGTAACCCGTTCTCCCGAGGAATCCTCACAAATTGTAAAGACTTCTGGTGTGACCCCGCGCCTGTATTCAAAGAAAACGTTATCAACGATGGAGAAGCACTTCTCGGTGGTGCCCGGGTAGACTACTACAGGATGTACGAAACTCCCCCCCGCATGCATGCTGGCAGAAGTGACACGACGAGATACCAGCGGATCGCAGAAGAGGAGGAAGATATTTAAATTCCGGGTCGTTTTGTGTATGCTTTTGTTTTGGCACCTTTTCTCGCCCTTTCCATCTTTTCATCTTCACTATTCGAGCTAGCTAGTTAGGTTGGGCTCAGTGAGCGTGAGGAGCGTTATGGTTTATGATATCTGATATATATTTTTTTTGCCTATAGGCCGTATGAATATAATATTTGCTTATACATTATTTTCTTATTTTTATCTATAGGCAGTTTATTGTGTGATATGGCTCCCAAAGAAAACCACCTCGCGGAATGTCACCTGGAGGTGCCTGAGTTCGGAAGGATTTCCTATTTCTTTCTTAATGTCCGAGACTGGCCTTTGGCAAAGGTAGAGTCTGTGCCCTACGCCCCGTATGGCAAGGCTTACTCTTACTCTCAACACGCAAAGATTCTTGAATTGACAACAGAACTCTGCGACTATCACTAAATAAATGCTACGAGTTTAGAATAACACAATGGCTTACTAGGCCCTTCCTCTGACACTATAGAGGTCAGATACCAGGGCATCTTTGCCACAGTACTCTTGTTCATGGACAGGATCGTGGAAAGTCGTGCTTGCACAGAGACCTACTTGCTATGCGTGCTATGCAGGGCCCAGTATCCTAAGCCTCTGTCAAGGCTATCTCGAGTCCTTTCCCTTTGTACTTGCTCCTTCAGGAATCTCATGAAGCACATGAGGAGCATCATGTGCTATCACTCGTATATCGCACTTGGCCGAAATTTTGATGGGCATTGTGAGAGAAGAAAGTATATCGCTGGACCACCCTTAAGAGATGGGGTGCGAACTGGCTATGCCCCCGGAGTGGCAGCCTTGTGCCAAGACCCAAACCTTTCCAACGAGACCCTGCAACAGAACTGTTGTGGAACCTAGATTCGCCTTTTTTTTCTTTCCCGCTCTCCCCCGTGAAATTTGTAGAAGCCCCGCACTAGATTGTTTTTTCATTTTTGTTTTTCATGGCAGGACTCGAGCGTAAAATATCTCACCCACTCCCTTATAAATCACCTATCCGCCTTCATCCCTCCCGTTTTCCGCTCCCTTCCTCCTTTTATCGTGGAAAGAAATCTCTACCAGCGCTCTGGTGGCACTGTCACCAATCGTCGCCTTTCGGGTGGCTACCGCAACGGCGGAGGCACTAACAATCCCACGACCATCGCTATGCATCAGGGTTAGGGATCACCTTATGTCCAAAGCCCGGGAGGACCTCGGCTTCATGAGAAAAGCACCCACCGGGCTCCTGGTTTCTTTTCTGGTATGAATTGAGAAAACCCAGTGGACCTCCAACCATTAATAACCGTGTCTGATTTTAGTACTCGATTTGTGAACGGATTTCTTATAAAAATCACCGAATCGATTGCACAGGTTGTTCGTCTACGCTGTGGCTATCTGTACCTGGAAAACTGGAGTTTCTGTGGAAGCGCAGAGCCCCCCCTCCCCCAGTAAGTCTTGTGCTATTCACTCTGGGGGTTGCAAAAAGGTCACTCAATACTAGGACGCAATGAATGACATCCAAAGGGTAGAAGAAATCATAGTCCGAAATATGTGTGATGCATTAGCCCCGCCATTTTGAATTTGTGCACGTAACTAACAGCATCCTAAAGCCCCGGGAGGCGATGACCGAGCCCGAGGAGACGCGCTACTCCTCGCCCCAGTATCTTAGTTTCTATCCACTTGACATATCTGAACTATCGGTTCCGGGGCTCGGGAGACTTTCTGGGATTTGTCCAAGAGTGGGGCAGAGCTGGTCGAGATGGTCTTCCGGCAAAATCTAAGGTCTTTCTCGATAACACCTCACTGAAGCCCTTAGACCATCTAAGTCACACACGATTACCTGGACAAAAAGCGATATTCGAATATCTTGATTCAGGATTTTGTCGTCAACAAAACATTATTGTAATTTTCCCAAAGGTTGTCGTGACTTGCAGTCTGTGCCTTTTCCTACTCGACTTTTGTTTCTCACTGAAGCTGTTTCCGAAGACTCAAGTCGCACTTTAACAGGCCATACTACAAAAACCGCCTTGAAGGACAAGATATACTGTGGTATTTTTCGCCAATCTCCACTGATTCGATATCTAGCGTTCTGAGACTAAGAAAAAAAAAGATTCCTAGAATTTTTGAACTTTGGATGCTGCGACGACCTTTTGGAAAATCACAATAGCTTTTATGTTGGCGGAGAAACGAGGTTTCGACCAGAGCAGAAGCCTGCTTGACTATCTGATTCGAGCATGCTTAACCTATCTGAATCGGGTTTGCTTGAGACCCCTCTGCTCCCAGCCGCCAAAGAATTCCGCTAGCTTTCAGAAACACATCACAGCGTTTTGAACACGTACCATGCTACAACTGAGTTTTTGGTTGCCTGAAGTGTGGTCAGCCATATAGGTAGTGTTGCTCTCCCTCGCGCTGATTTCGAGATTACAGCTCTGATAGATATAGAACAGCTCTATAATAACGAAACTCAACATCGCGACTAGACCCTAGGCCATACCTTAGGGTGCATGCTATGATTTTCCCGTACTGGTATCATACAAATAAATCGGATTTAACAAAAAAAAAACTCCGCGACCAGACCCTCGCCACCGCAACCGAAGAAGGCCGTAAGGCCAACAGAAATACACGCCTTATTGTAATTTTCCAAAAGGTTGTCGCGACTTGCAGTCTGTGCTGTTTTCTACTCGACTGTTTTTTCTCACTGAAACTATTTCTAAAGACGCAAGTGGCACTTTAACAGGCCATACCACAAAAACCGCCTTGAAGGACCAAATATACTGTGGTATTTTTCACCAATCTCTACTGATTTGATATCTGGCGTTCTGAGACTAAGAAGAAAAAAAGATTCCTAGAATTTTTGAACTTTGGATGTTGCGACGACCTTTTGGAAAATCACAATATCTGTGCCGGTGAACACAGACTTAGGGAGCACAGATGCGCTTCATCCGCCTGCCTGAAGAATGAAGACAGGAAGTTCACAGTGGACTATTGCCCCATTACCCTGGTCAAGAGTGTTGAATGCCATGGATTTTCCAGTACTAGCTACGAATAAAACACGGATTTAACAAAAAAAAAAAAAACCCCGAGCTGGGGCCCATGCTTCCCCTCTGACCGTGCCAAGGTTCCTGCCGATTATATTACTGCGCGCAGTTGCAATTCTTACAACATGTCTACTACAGCTCAACGCCAGAACAAGCACGACGGCCGGTATTTTCCTGATTTTTGAAATAACGACGTATCAGCTTATATGAGAGAGATGTTTGGACCAACGGCGGCTTTTCATTTCGCTTCGACTATTGCTTCAATTTGTCCCTAGGTTTCAGTGCTTGCCTGGACAGTAATGGTTGGAAAAGGAGGAAAATGTGGGAGAGGGGATAGACTCAGAAAATTGAGGAGAAGGAGTGTGGCAAGAAGAGATAGGTGGGGAAAGTGAAAAGAGTGGAGGGGAGGTATGATGATTGAGATTGGTGGAAAATGTGGGTTGTTTGAAGGATTGGTTAAGATTGAGGGAGAATGGGTAAATGAAGATATTGTGATTGTAAAGGAGGAGGATTTATTGTTTGAAAAGGGGTGTGGAAAAAAGGATTAGAGAAGGAAGATAGAAGTAATTTGGCAATGGCTTCAAAGAGAAGGAAGAATATAGGAGGAAGAGATCATGTCAGATATATTAGATAAACTCTTAGAGTCAAGAGTACAAAGTTTCCAAAATGCACAGCCTTTTTGCATTCCTATATGCACAAAGCCTCTGAAAAAGATTATAGCATTATAATTTTCTTAAATACTACTAATATCCTTCTTGACTAGATATTTGATTAGCAGATTGCCTGCGACCTAGTGCTCACAGTAGTCCAGTCAAACTGCTATCATCTTTGTTCTAATACAGACTACACTAAAATTGTCTGACTAAAAGATACAAGAACAAGCCCTGTCTGACTACAATCAACAGTCATCTGACAATTAGTACATAATATATTTAGACATTCTTAAACTTCAACAATATAAAGTTAAAATAAAAATAAAATAAAATAAAAAGAAAACAAAGAAAGAAAGTCAAGTATTAGAAAGATAAAAGTAAAATAGTCTGTACAAAAAAGGATATTAATTTACAATTTGATAATGTAATACTTCCAGTGAGCAATTTTGAAGAATTACAGAAATTAGTGGTTGATATAAAATTAATTATATGACTTTGACCTTATGACTTTAAACAATTATCAGTCTTGATTGTAGTATAGTAGTTAGTTACCAGTCACTGGGTTTTTGAGTACTAAAAATATTAACAAAGAGTAAAATTAGTTATAATTCTAGAAATATTGAATTTGAATAAAAATTAGAATTGGATTTTAAATTAAAAATATAAAGCAATTATCAAATTTGATTTAAAAGAAATAAATTTAAAAAAATATAACTAACTTACCTATAATAGTTTAAGCAAAGTGTGAATAAGAAGGTAAATGCAGGGTAAGTTAAATCTAATTATAGGCACATTGAATAACGCATATTTATTTTTCAAAATTTGAAATTAAATATATTTTTTATAATAATAAAACTATTCTGGGTCTTAATATATTTAAAATAACTAAAAGGTTATTTATAAACATACTTGATTTTGTTGATTGTGTTATAATATAGTATAGTATATATAAAGATTGATGTATTAGAATTTGCTTTCTTTTATAGAATTTACAGGACTACTTTAGTGAATACTTTCTAAGCTAGTAGAAGAGCCAAGTGTTGTTTGACTTTTATAGCTTATAATGTTATTATTATCAGCAGTCTTTGAATTTATTGCAAAGTCACTATAAAGACTAATTTTGAGCTGCTCAAAAAGCTTTAGTATAATTGCAGTTTTCTTTAGCTTTATGTTAAGTTTCATAATTGATTCAATCTTGAGTAAAAGTATTTCTCCTATATTGTTACCACTAAAAATATTTTAATCATAAATAATAAATAATATTAAAAAAACATACTCATCCCTATAGGTATTCTCAAGAACCACAACATTCATATCCATACTCAAGCAAAGAGTTTCCATTTTTGCTACCTGAAATTCAGATTATTGGACTTCTAGTAACTGAGCTTTTTAAGCTTTTAACTGTTTTCTGAAGATTTAAGTATGGAATAGTAATATTGGTAAATATTTAATCTTGGAAGCTGTTTGTATTTCTTACAATATATTTAAGCTGCTTATATATATAAAACTAGTAAGTAAAAATATTCTCTTTAGTAGCTTGGCTTAGGCTAGCAATCTTGATATAATAACTTAGGGACTGTTTGGCACGCCGTGATTTGAGCTGTTCGCCATCTCAAATCACGATTTAGGCCCAATCATCATTTGAAATATTCATGGTGTTTGGCTGGGCAGTATTTTCAAATCATGATTTGTGAAAATTTCATAGTGTGTGTGCGAATATTTAGGGCTGTAATATTTTTGTTTTGGGTCCTTAAGTATTTTGTTAGTATGATATCATAAATGCTAGTGAGTCTTGAGGGCTTCTCATGGAAGTAGCCCCAAATTGTGACTTGGAAATTTGGAAATTGCAGTCACTTTTAACAGAGAGCTGTTTGCAAATCGCGATTTGGAAATCATGATTTCAGATCATGACTATCTCAAATCACGGCGTGCCAAACAGCCCCTTAATTTCTCTACTTCTTATTTTTCCTCTCTATTCTGTAACAGCTATCTAATTCACCTTTCTCCCTGTCTGATTCACTTATTTTAATTTTCTTTCATAGTGTCCACTTCAGTTCTAAAGTGCATATCACAAAATACAAAAAATAAAACAAGAGAAAAATTAGAATGAAGAAAAAACAGTAGTTAGATGCAAGCTTAAGAGGAGATAGTAGTAGAAAAGTAAAATGGCAGAAGGAGAGTATAATAGAGAAGACAGTAAGGATAGAAAAATATATAAAGAACAAAAGTGAAGAAGAGTATGGAAGAATAAAGAGAAGCAAAGTGGGGTAATAGCAAGTAGTAGAGTGAAGCAGGATGGAAAATAGAGTTCATTATAGGACAATATAAGACTTATTATTTTGTATAAATATGGAGTCTTTTCAAGTCATAAGCAGGTGGAAAGGTATAATATTTGGCCAATTCCACTGAAATGAGACTCTATAACAAATACTAATAGCAAAAAAGAAGGACAAAAGTGTTATAAACTTGATATAGTTTGTTGATTTTTGCAAGAGTCGTATTTCCAAATCTTAGGATTTAGGTATTTCATATCATAACTATATTTCAGTCATGGGATTCCACATTTAAGTCAAGCACAACTTATATTCTGTGCTGTTCAGTAGAGCAGAGTAGGGAACAGGGCTCTGAAGGCTCTGTAATAAATACTAGTGGTCAGATTACAGTCAATAGCTATCAATAGCTATCCACTTCATTCAGAACAGAACTAACTTGAAGGCAATCAATTTCACCTAAAGACTAGATTCCCGCCGCTTTCCTTTGTTATTCTAACTGCATCTTAGATGGATAGGACGACCAGAACCAGTGCTACTACTAATTAAATAGTTGTCTGCCTACTAAACTCTTCTGCACTTTACCACACTTCTTCTAGTATCAAATGCATTACCCCTGTCCATTCAACTGAATACTTTTCACTAAATATATAAGAAAACTACTAAGTGAAACATATGCAATTGAAATAAGTGAAATTGGTAGATATTAGATAAAGTCATAGAGCCTGAAAGAGGAGTAATAAGTTAAATAATTAGAGTAAGGGGTACTAAAAGACAAATTTGAAGCACAAGCCTGTATGCTCAATTCTTTTGATTTAATTCTTAATAACAGCTGATAAAATGCAGATAAAAGCTAATTGTTATTGGAGATTAGGTAGTATCCTATTATTGGGTTTGAGTATTTACAGTAACTGTACTATAATATATATGATATTTGAAAAAGCAATTAAAACAACTTCTCAGACACTCACTTGAACACAGGACCTTGAGATTAAAATTTCTTAGGAAACACCCGTTACCCTGATTATGTAAACCATTACATTTTAAATCCCCAGTAGTACACGTTTTGGGTGTCCAGCACTACTCGCAATTGAATGACGTTTGTGAACACAATTGATTTAGTTAGCCATGGTTAAGAATGAAAATAAGGTTACAACACAACTGCTATTGCATACCGCCAAATTCAGCCTTTTTGTCCGGATCCTGATATCATTCAATACTCGAGTAGTGGTGTTCACAAACGTCATTCAATTGTGAGTATACTCACGCTTGCTAGAGAGCCAAACTTTATTTGAGTGTTCTAGCGGCATTCAGGGTTGGCCCATATTATGCGGGACCTCACCGCCAAGTCAAACCCTTATCCAACCACCCTCAAAAAGTAAACACAAGCCACAGCGTCGATCCGCACCTACCCTGCAACGTCATGAACTCCAGCTATCAAATCCCTATATCTTTCCCTCCCTAGCACTCAACAGCATTCGACCTCCATATTCCAATGTTCTATCACTCGATTCCGAACCCTCTCTCCCCCCTTTACCGAGGCGGCTTTATGCAGACCGTCGAGTGGACACTCTCTGAATGCCCACCGCTCAAGTCGAAAATTGCCATTATTACGGGCGGGCAGAGTGGGATCGGGGCTGAGATAGTCAAGCAACTACTCCTGCATGATATCGGACATGTTGTTGTACTCGCACGGAGCCGGGAGAAGTTTGAGTTTGCGAGGGAAGAGTGGGCGGAGATTAAAGGCTATGGGGAGGTGGCGGAAAAGGTTGAATTTGTTGAGTGCGATCTCACAGATTTAAAGGTTGTGGATAAGGTTGGTAAGGAGTTGCTTGAACGGTTAGGGAGGTTGGACATGTTGTTTTTAAACGCTGGTTTGCATTTCCATTTCTTTCGGCTGATGAGAACAGAAAGGAGTGGTGGGTGCTAATCGACCCGCGGGATATAGCCATTCCAAACATACCAAACTACGAACTCTCTCCACAAGGTGTAGAAACTATATTCGCAGCAAACCACCTAGGACACTTCCATCTAGTAGACACTCTCCTCCCGCTACTACTCTCAACTCCCAAAACCCACTCTGTCTCATCAACCCGAATAATTGTCTCCTCGTCATCCCTCCACCACCTCTGCGGATCTATTGACGTCCAATCCCTCACCTCCCCTATCCCACCTTCCTCCAACCTAGGCGCCGCCTACAACTCACTCTACCGCTACGCCCGCTCGAAACTAGCGAATATCCTCTTCACTAAAGCGCTCTCCCGAAGATTGGAGAACGAGAAGGTCTTTGTCAACGCCTACTTCCCCGGGAACATACCCACCTCTTCAATGGATACTTGGAAGGAGCATTTCGGGTATGCGTTTGGAAGCGCGTTTTCCGAGTTTTTCAGATGGATGGGGCAGACTTTGGAGGATGGGGCAACCACAGGGTTGTTCTTAGCGGCTGCAAAGGAGGTCGAGACCGATGGAAACAGGGGCGAGTACTGGGCTCCTATTGCGCGGAAGGAGAGTTGTAGCACGACCGCTGAAGATGAGAGGCTGGCAGAGAGGTTGTGGGTTTGGAGTGAGGGCTTTGTGAAGGGAGCTTTGCAGAGCGGGCATGAGGCAGGCGTTGATGGGTCTATTGATGCAGATGCTGATGTCGACGCTGATATCTGAGGGGGGGATAATTGCAGCAATCCTTTATTCATCCTTTTCGCATCGCTGGGCCGCTTATTTCTTTTGTTCCCTGTCTATTTTAAGGCGTATGGTAGAATTTCGGCACATTGCCAAGTATCAATACTAAAAACATAAAGTTGACGTTCGCTAGCATATAGGGTGTGCGAATTGACATGATGCCCGCGCTATGAATACAGTAAGCGGTGCTCTTTAAACTTTCCCCCTTCAGTCCTTATGAGGACGTATTCTTCCTCACCTACTTGCGAGCCATGCAAGAATAAGCCATACAGCGAGGGTCTCGTTTCTCCTAAACTGGCAATCCCAATCTAAAGAAAGGAGAGGGGTGAAGAAGGCCTGGGTGCTTAATGGGATAGGGCATACAACTCCTAACTTTAATTACCTAAGTATGATAGCCCTACGCCCAACTCAGTCCAGCACCACTCAAATGGGTTGTGTCATGGGTGGTAGTTGTAGCACGTAGAACCAGTGTGAATCTGTCAGCAGGTCAACAGGCACCGGTAGGTGGCGTGGTGGGTGCGCCTTATCATATGCTAAGGCGGGTGAGTTAGTTCAAAGTCCCAGGGCCTGTGTACTCTCCATGTCTAAAGGCAAATTAGGGGGGTCAGGCTTCCTATCTAATAAAAATGCCATGATGTTTATACAGTACATGTGAGTAACCACATCGCGTCATGACGGGAACGAGTAGAGTGGTGCACCCTCACGCGCTGCATCGCTTCGGCATAGAGCGCTCCTTGCGGTGATATGACGGGTAATTAGTTAGTATCAAGGAGCTAGGTGTACAATTCCGAGTGAGCGCTCGTGATCAGTGACAGCCGTGGTGACCCTTTTATAATCGGGGATGCGGTCTATATTATGTCATACATTTTCTATAGAACCCTATAAAATACTCGAGGTAGGGTAGCGTTGGGTTAGAATTCGGTAGACGGCTTCTTTTCGGGTTCGTGCCTTCACACTTACTTAAAGATAGATCCTAGAGCTTAGTACGTAATTAGAGAAACACAAATCTAAAGAATCCGGCATTTACTGGTCAAATTCGACTTGCTGCTAGTGGCAACTAGCCTAGAATAAGGTTAATATAAAGACCAGGCCAGTTAGGAACAATGGGCTATAACTTAGGCGAGGGATAGAGTGTTCATACCTCATTCACAGTGACGAAGGTAGAAAGGTTCTGATTTCGGTAAAACCAAGATTCTCCTTTGACAGAAGTGATGTGACACTTTACACATTGAGGTTTGGGAGGTGGGTGAAGCAGATGATTTTTATGTATGCGTTGATATTTGGAGGCTTCTGCAGCTTGATGTGCTTTTTTCCCCCTCTTTCTTCACTAGCCGCACCACTCCCTCATGTCCCTCCCCGCAGCCCACATGAGCGGGCTAAATCCCCCATAATCTCTTTAATTACAGCAATGCTCATTCGACAATTCCGGAAACCTGGCTGACGTGTCTGAATTCCCAGCAGGTCAGGGCAATTCTGAGCGCTAGCTTTCTTGACCTTCGAGGTCCTAGTGAAAAGGTCGAGATTAATGAGAATATCCTTTTGGAGGGGTGTAGTAGATCAGCTGGACATTTTGTAATTCCTTATCCACCGCGACAAGACCTTGACCGAACCTCTCAACGTCCCTATTAGAGTGTTTGGGCATAGAGATCTCGGTGGTAGGAAAAGAGGTTATTTTCAGTTAACTTAAAGGTCTTGGGCACCCAGGCGGGTGGAAAGACCTGGGAGAAGTGTAAAATAATTGGGCTTTTCAGACCTAAAGAAATTCGATCACTGCAGAGCAATAAATCAGCAACCACACAATACCCTCTGACCATTTAGATGTTTCCCAATACTGCGACAGGCCCTAGAGAGATATTTCCTTCACCAGTGGATAGTACTATCATGTTACCCCTAAATTTGTTGCCTCCCACGTAGCTGGTGTAGCCCAAAATCTGAATTTGTGCAAAGAACGAATTCGAGCGTGATGCAATATTAGTCTACTCATTCCATTGTCGCCCGGCTGCCAGGCTACCTACATCTGTTGCGCAAACCAATTCTTGCACCTAGGTCTATTTTCCCCTAACTGCCACCTAGGTCCTCATAGGCAAACTCTCTATTGAAGGAACATTTTTGGAGTTGAGATTTGTGCCAACTGCCAGGGCTCAGCAGAGCTCATCTACTTGCTACGGCAGCCCCGAATGAGATATCCACATTAGAGTGCCCGGGAGGCTGATGGCTTGTCCAGGATGATTGCGGATCGCTCGTCTGCTTTCTAGGAGTTTCTCCTAAGTTCTTGTTCATTCGATCTAGTTCGTAGGGGTTCGCTTGGCTTCTAGAGATGTTGGTACTCCAGAGATATATTCAGCCGCGTCCCTAATGTTATCATACAGTACCCTTCGCTCTTCCCCAGGGATTGCACCTATCAACAACAGAACAAGAGCCTTATAGATAACCGTTTTCGAACATCTCCAGGGGGCATTTTATGCTACAATTATAGATACGATACCGAGGTTCGAAATTGACTCTCACCACCACCACGACTATATCTAATAACGAACAAGCCCCAACGACAAGCAAACGCTTTCAGAGGAAAAAAATATCTGTGTGGAGCTACCCTATATAAAATTAATATTGGTTGAGAAAGGTGAGAAATTTGAACAAAAAAAAGAGAGTAAGCACATACAAAAATACGCCAAGGCGCTACTTTTTGTATGTATTACTAAGCGAACGGGAGGCATTGAGTCTCTGGTACCGGTATCCAGCACTACCGGTATATAAGTACGAATCCAGTGCAAGTACCCAAGCCAGAAAGTCTATGTTTCTCCCTACAGGGCCGGAAAAGGGTGTTATGTAACGTGGGCGTAGCCGGGTAAGGGTAGCATCAGCGAAACACGGATTGTTGAAAATATCTCTTTTTGATAGTTCAATTTCACCACGCTTAACCCCCACTCTATTTGCTATGAGGGGAGAAGACTAATATACTACATGAAGTGAGCAGTCACACCAGACAAGCCACCTTACAACAAGCAGAGTTAGTTCCCAAAGCGTGCATTTAATGCAGTCAATATCTCGGTAACTGTATACCGAATACACATGATGAGGTCAACAACCGGTTGCCAGATCCAGAGAAGCCACAGTTTCCAACACCCCCTCGCTTTGAAGGATCTATAGACAACAGCCATGTAGAATAGAACGAAAGAAATGAAGAACAGTAAAAAATAAAATAAAGAGAAAGCAAAAAAATCATTCACATGAACTAATAGTGTGACCTCATTAAAAACCTCCCTCTGGTCTTTTAAGTAGACAGCTTAAGGGTAGGAAAAGAGTGTCACGTACAGGTAGGCTTTAGAGAAACAATACAAAAGAAACAGAAGACATATATAAAACTAGGAGACTTGTGCCGTCTCTTATTCACCTGTAGACAAACGTAGTCCCATTTCTCTCAGATGCTTCCAATGCAATATCCGTGGCAAGGCCTTGGTCAGGATATCAGCAGTCATTTGCTCTGTAGGACAGTGCACAATTGAAATAACTTGGTTCTCCAATGCTTCCCTGGTGAAGTGGCGTTTAATGTCAATATGCTTGGTCCGCTCATGAAATCGATGTCGGTTTGTAAGATCAATTGCGCTCTGGTTATCGACTTTGATTTCAGTTGGTGGAAGTGGGTTTATTCCACTTAGCTCTGAATATAAACTACGAAGCCACATGGCCTCTCTTGTTGCTTCTGAACAAGCAATATATTCAGATTCGGTTGTTGATAGTGCAACTATTGATTGCTTCTTAGCACGCCAAGATACCGCTCCTCCAGCAATCAGAAACACAAATCCTCTGGTAGACTTCCGATCCTGAGAATCTCCAGCAAAATCGGCATCACTGAAGCCTGTCAACGGGGCAAGAGGAAGCCTATCTATTGCTCTTTTGTATACCAAGCCAATAGCTAGCGTTGCCTTAAGGTATCGTAGTGTTCGCTTCGCTGCTTGTAGCTGTCGGTAGGTTGCCTTTGAACAATACTTGCTGAGATAGGCAATCGTGAACCCAAGGTCTGATTGTGTAGCAATTGCTAGATACATTAGACTTCCTACCAAGGACTGATAGGTTTTCTGATCCTCAGCTGGAATTGTGTCTTCCAGGTCTAGTGGCTGAGTTCTAGGCTCTAGCGGTGTCTGTACTGGGTTGTAGTCTTTCATATGAAACCTTTCCAGTTTAGTCTGTATAAATCGTGCTTGACTTAAGACAATGGTATCCGCAGTCTGATTGATCTCGATACTAAGAAAGCAAGTGGCTCGTCCCAAGTCTGTCATTTAATATCTTTTGTGAAGTAACACTTTTACCCTTTGTACTTCGGAGGACAATTTGGAGACAAGTAAGATATCGTCAATGTATAGAAGTAAGAACACTTTAAAGCTGGAGGTGTAAAGATTAGGGTCATGAGCTGAATGGATGAATCCTATCGATTGTGAATAAGCATTAATCTCTTTGTACCAGAGTAGGGGAGCTTGTTTTAATCCATATAGTGCTTTAAGCAATCGGCAAACCACTTGTCCAGTATCTGCAGTATCCTTGACTACCATAGGATCAAGCTTCTCAATCCCTTCTAGAAGTTCCATGTACTCTTTCTCATCAATGCTGGGATTCAGGAATGCCCCAATCACATCCATATGGTCCGCATGATAGTGATTCTTGGCAGCTAGTGCGAGTAACATTCGCAAGCTTGTCATTCTGGCAACCGGGGCGAAGATTTCTCCATAAGCCATTTGCTCATACCCTTTTATTACAAGTTTAGCTTTTGCCTTTAATGTACCATTAGGGAGAGCCTTGATCTTGTATACCTATTTGCACCCAATTATGGTCTTCCCAGAGGCTTCTATCTCACTTGAGGCTTTCTCATATCTCCAAGTACCATGGCTGCGCAGGCTTTCAAACTCATCACGCATAGCCTGCTGCTAGTGTGGATATCTAACTGCTTCATCATAGGTTAGTGGATCGTCACCCACTACCATAGAAGGTGTAGTACTAGTAAGGACAGTGGTAGTTTGAGTTTTCAGGCGACTTGAGCACTGAGGTCCTATCTCTTCGAATACTGTATTGGGTTTCTCATGCTCGTTCTGAGTCCTCTGCTGAAGAGACTGTGACTGAGTCTTTCTGCCTTGTTCAATAGCTCCAGAAGGTTTAGACTGTAGAGTATTGGTTTAGCCCGCTCGCTCAACGGGATTGACTCCTTTGGGTACCGGAGTATCGAGTAATTCTGTTCTTTGTATACTTGGAAGAGTGTTCGATTCATCCTCTTCAGTCTCTTCAGATTCCTCTATTTCAATAACTTCTGGCTTTTCTGGAAGCAATAAACCAAATATGTCTTCAGATGGAACTAGAGTACTAGCAAGATTAGTCTCATCAAATATGACATCGGAAACACGAATTGTGGTTTTCAAATTCGTGTCCCATAGTCTCCATATCGTCGTAGTAGCTGTATAGTCTAACATGATACAGGCTTTAGATCGGTCTCCAAATTTTGTATCTTTCTGCTGTGCCTTGGGTATTCGCTTATAGGCAATACACTCAAACCTCCTTAGATGATCTAGTGTTGGCTTTACATCATATAGCATCTCATGCGGACACTTGTTTCCAATTGCGCGCGAGGGAGAGAGTGAGTGTTAGGGGTAGCCGATAGTGGGACTATAATATCGGACTAAGCCTAGGTAGAAGTCTTCGGAGATTTGTCTAAGAAGGCTCATAGGTAACTATCTCTCGTGAGAAGTAATTGATGCAAATAAAAAGATAATTCAGTAAGGTAAAGATTTGTAGCGTGATAACTTTTTATATTGATAAGATCTCTTCTCCGGTGCTTGATGATACTTCTAACTATCCCGCGAGACCCTGTCTACTTATAGTATTTCCGAAAGTACTTCTTACTTCTATACTAGCGAAGTACCTTCTAGACTTCGTCTTGATTTTAGAAATGTGCGGACATCCTTTGACGCCGAAGACTCGTACATCACTTCAGTTAAATCCTTTACTAAGTTAATTGACCTTTCCAATTACTTGTATTCGATCTTTTGCGCTGTATGAACTTAGTCTGTATATGCAGCCTGGCTCGCTATCTTACCAGTCATTCCTTCCGGTCGTGTTCTGATCAAGATTTCTCATACCGGGTAATCATATGCTTACTCCTTACGAAGCTAAGTACATATGTCGGTCGGCTTAACTTTGAAGCGCTATAACTTCTCCGCCAACCGATTAAACTTCGCAGTTTGACTTCGTACTAATAGAGCGTCAGCTCTTATCTAGAAATCAGCGAAAACCTCTTGGTAGCATCTCTTGTATCAAGATACAGAGACTGATTTGCAACCATGACATAGTAATAATAACTATGACGGCAGTACGGGTTGAACACGTGACCTTCAGATATAATACCAATGATTATACCGTTTAGCCAATGTCGGGACCACCGGGGTATGATGGCCGTATTTTTGAGGTCTGTGCGCAGGGGTCTGTGCGCTTGGAGGTCTGTGCGCTGGATTCCAGTATTCCATACATGGGCTTCCAGTGTGCCTAACACGAGCTCTCTCCTTAAGGTTTTGCCTCGAACACCTTTTATTTATATAACTAGGTCCAATTTTTATTCCAACTTCCTTTTTGAACTTGAAGTAGTAGGGTGAAAAACCTCATGCGTTTGCTTGTCCACATAAGGAAAACCTTTCCAAATTCATTCAACTTTGGCCAGTCCCGGCATATCTGGGTTCTGCCTATGAAAACTTTCTACCATCTCCGGAGCATTTGTTAACCCTGCCGGGGGTTCCCAAGGATTCTCGTCCTCTGCACATTCCTTCCATTTTACCAAATACCGAAGTTCCTTGAATGTTCGGTTTCATCTTCCCACCTTTCTAGTGTAAGTGATTATCTCACTTTTAACTATTCTTTCCACTTCCCATTCGAGATCTTCCTCAACATCCTCAGGTTCTCTAGGTGGTTGTTCCCTGGCCTCTCGTATTAAGGTTCGGTAGGGTTCCAGTAACGATATATGGAACACGGGATGTATTTTCCATCGTGGAGAGATTTCGAGTTTGAAGGCTCAGTTGCTCTTCTTAACTTCCAACACTTTGAATGGTCCGTGAAGCTTCGGGCTTAGTTTTTTCATAGGTCGCTAAGTTCGTATGTTTTTTGCGTTTAGCATTACTAAGTCCCCAATTTTAATGTCCGGCTGCTGTTTTGCTTTCTGGTCATAATATCTGCCCATATCTTCGCGAGTTTTCTCCAATGCCGTTTTGGCCCGTTGGTGTATATTCTGCATCCAGTGTGCATAGAGTCCTGCTCCTGGATTCTGAGCTTCCTGTTCCTTCATCCATTCCGTTTGTGGGTGGAACTCGTAATTGGCGTGGAAGGGTGACAATCCATGGGCGGTTGTAGTGGAGTTGTTATACGCATGTTCCGCTATTGGTAACAGCTGATACCAATCGTCCTAATCGTAGTTGACAAAGTTGCGTAAATAACCTTCCAGAGTTTGGTTGGTTCTTTCCGTTTTGTCCGTCGGTCTGAGGGTGGTAAGCTGTTGACATTTTACGTTTAATGCCTAGCGATTTGCACAAAGACTCCCAAAATTCCCCCGAGAACTTAGTATCCATATCAGATATTATCTCGGTGGGAAGCCCATGAAGTTTCCAAACTTCTCGTAGGAACGTATCTGCCACGTCCTTGGCCGTTGCGTTTTCCCTTAAGCCTATGAAATGAGCCATTTTGGTGAACCGGTCGACTACTACCATGATCTGGGTATGTCCTTGGGATTCTGGTAGGTGGGTAATGAAGTCCGTGGAGATAGATGTCCATGCGGCGAAAGGAACTTGCAGTGGTTGTAGTAACCCGTACTTTGCATGTTGTGGCGACTTATTGTGTTGACATTCGTCACATGACCTCACATAGTCGTTAATCCAAAGGGTGAGTCCTTTCCAGTAGAAGTCTCGGGTGACAATTTCAATTGTTTTTTCTTGCCCAAAATGCCCTGCTACTCGCGAGTCGTGGCATCCTTTGGCGATTGTGGTTTGTAGCACTTCATTGTGGGGAATATACAAGCGGTTCTTGTAGTAGAGTAACCCCTGTTTCCTATGTCAGTTCTTGGGTGGTTCCTTCTCTTCCACTTCCAACCTGTCTAGTTCCTTCTGTCTACTCATCCATTCCTCATCCTTTCCTCCTGCTGCCAATACTTCTGTGATGAAGTTTGTGTTAAACGTTTTCATTTCTACTTAAGATAGAATAGCGTTTGACATCATAACATGTTCTTGCGTTAACCGTGGGTGACTCCCCATGTCTTCAATATCAAAGTATTCGTTGTTTCCTTTTTCCGCTTGTAGGAAACATACCATGAGTGGTGAGTCCGATACCTCGATGGTTCGCTTAGGGGAGAGATCGGTACTTCCGAATCCTTTGTCCGATCTTTCCGTTTCCTGAAGGCTCTCTACCTCCATTATGTCTGATGTGTCAATTGTTTCTATTATGAGTTGCGCTATTCGGTCACCTGGTTGAATCCGACAATCAGCCCTACTGTGGTTTACCATAATGACATTTATTTCTCCTGTGTAGTCTGCGTCCACCACACCCCTATTTATTGCGATGCCCCTTTTGCTGGCCAGTCCGCTTCGCGGAGCAATTCTTGCATAGGTGCCTTTTGGTAACCCAATCGCTATTCCCGTTTCTGCCAATTCTTGACCCTGGGCTGGTATGGTGAATTCCTGAATTGCGTATAGGTCGTAGCCCGCTACTAGCCTTGATCCTTTGGTCGGAAGGTTAGCTTTTGCGGAGAGTCGTTTCACACTAATTACGTTCCACTTCGGTTGTTCGATTCCTGAAACGTATCCTTCGTCTTCCTCTTTGGCATATATGAGTGCTAATTCGAAGTGCTTGGGCTTTAGAATAGACTGCTCGCTGTGCTTAGCTCCCTCCTCAGGACGGTACTCCGGTCGTCAGCTTAGAGCATCTGGCTTTCCTCCTCTCGTCCCAGGTCGGTAAATGATCCTGAAATTATAATCTGCTAGTCTTTGCGCCCATCTTATCTGCCTCTGGCTCCTAACCTTGGTAGTTAGGAAATTTTGCAAATTTTGATGATCAGTATAAACGGTTATTGGTTTATCCGATCCCACCAAATAATGTCGCCATTCTTTGAAAGCTTCCAAGATAGCGAGTAATTCCTTATTGTGAATCTCGTAGTTGCGTTCTGCGTCGTTCAATTTTCTGGAATGGAAAGCTACTGGATGTAGTCTTTTTTCCTTAAATTGTGACAAAACGCAGCCAAGTGCAAAGTCGCTTGCGTCTGTTTCCACTACCAATTCTCGATCTGGGTAAAAATGCTCCAAGATTGGTGCTCTGACAAATCGTCTTTTGAGCTCTTCGAAAGCGGTATCCTGTTTTGGCCCAAAAGAATTTACTTTTTTCCCCCTTTAGCATTTCCGTGATGGGTGTACAGATTTGTGAGAAATCTTTAATGAACCGCGGATAAAAGTTGGCAAATCCAATAAATATTTGGACTTCCTTAACCGACCTTGGTGGTTTCCAGTTCCTAATTGACTCCACTTTTCGTTCGCTCATTGTGACGCCATTGGTGGTAACAATGTATCCTAGAAATTGTATTGATTCTATGTGGAAGACTGATTTCGTGATTGATATTGCCAACCGGTGTTCCTGCAGCTTATCCAGGACCTTTCTTACTAATTCTTCATCTTCTTCCACCTTTTTGGAATAGATGAGAATGTCGTCCAAGTAAACTACCACTCCATGATCGAGGAATTCTGGGAGGATTTTGTTCATCATAGCTTAAAAGGTTGCAGGTGCATTGACCAGTCTGAAAGGCATTACCTTGTATTTGAAATGCCCATATCTGGTTCGAAACGCCGTTTTCCATTCATCCCCTTCGCGTATTCTCAACAGATGATAACCATCCTTTAGATCCAATTTGGTGAATATTTTTGCCCCTGCTACTCGATCTTTTAGTTCTCCCATTAATGGTAGGGAGTACTTATTTATGATCATTAATTTATTAAGGTTCCGGTAATTCACAGAGAGACGCAGCTTCCCATCTTGTTTTGGAACAAAAAGGATTGGTGCTCCTGCTGGGGACTGACTGTGGGTGATCTTTCCCTGTTTTACCATCTCTTTTAGGTACTTGTCTAACAAGTCCAATTGATATGCCGACATAGGGTAGATGGGTCTCCAGGGTGGTTTAGCACCTGGCTTGAGATCAATTGCATGATCGAATGTTCGTCGGCCTGCTAAAGTTTCTGCCGTTGAGGTGAGGAATAGCTCCTTGTATTTCTCATACGGTTGTGGTAGCATGTCCAGGAGTGGTTGGTTAGGATCATCTACTTGTTTTATTCTTCCACAGTATTGGGCTTCCTCGTTGTAAGTTACGATTTCGTCCCATTCAAACATTCCTCCTATTCCTTCGTCTTCGATATGTCCTTGAAAACAATACTCATTGAATGCCCACTTCTTTGGGTCCGCAATGTTTGCAATAGGGTGTTCCCTATGCCACCATCCAAACGGGATGATTAAGTCATATTTGCCTGCTGCCGCTACCTCACAAGAGATATCTGAGCGGTGGCTATTATTTCCTATTTCTAGGAGTAAGGGATGAGTAAAGTGTTTACCGCCTGAGGGGTTAATTTCCCCATCAAAGGCTAGAATGGGTAGCGTAATCTGACGTGTTTCGTATGGTATGTTGAAATGTTCAACTAAATCTTTGTTGATTAAAAATATGTTTGATCCCGAGTCCAAAAGTACTCGATTGCGTATTCGTTTCCATGCTGCTTCAATATATGCCGGCCCTTCCGGGCAGTTGTAATGTGCTGGTTTGGGAATTTGGGATTGTATACGTTTGCCCATAGGCAAAGTAGCCATGTTTTTTCGTTTTGTCATCGTGGTCGAGCGTAGGTATTTGGGGTTTGTTACCACGCCCGCGTAGTTTCGACTCTTGAAGTCTCCTCAGACAAACTAAAACATGTCAATAGCTCGGTTACTGGGCGGCCCACTACTAGCGGTCTTTACTTCTTGCCGAAGAATTCCGTTAACCCTCCGGACTGCCAGGATATTTACCAGCTCGCCTATCCAACCTTTAATGGTCTCGAGCTGTTTATTACCTCAGGCAGTATTTCTGGATCCTCGGTATCTTACTCCTAACATTCAGCCAGATCCTGTATTGGTTGGACAACGTAGTGATGCTTCGACGCATGTGCCCTGTCACTCACCTCATAGGTCTGGGTGGATGTACTTCGGGGCTGTTCTGAACATTTTAGATTTCTGTTCTCCCAATCACCGTTGGTTTGAACTGTTTTCTGGGGGTTCCTCGTTGGACTGATCGTACTAAGGGACTCTTCCCTTACCATCATCCTAACTCGTTTTCTTCTTCTGGGTACTAGTTAATCCTTTCCCCAGGTCGCTCCGCTTTGTTCTCTTAGGCCTTCAGGGTTACGCCCGATTACTACTTATGTAGTCTCTCATGATATTTGATTTCGATTTCGGAGGGAGGGCTTCCTCCGAGTACCCGATTGCCGTCGCCATCGGTGCCGTGAGTAACTTAAGCTATCTCCATATCACTGAAGTGCCATGCCATTAGTCGCTCTATCTGATTAACCCTGGGTGTTTCTTCTTCAGTCGGTTGCTGACTTCGAGCCGCAGATTGTCTTGATTGGAAAGGAGTCGCCGGGGTGGCCTTCCATTGCCGTGACTTTGGGTAGGGGGCCTTTTTATGATAAGGCTTCTTGGATTCTATTGCTGAAATCTGAATTGATTTTCGGCATTCAGCCCATTTGTGGTTATTCATTCCACAACAGGTACACTGTTGGTTATCTTTTCGTGCTTGGATGACCTGATCTTTGATGTCACCATGTGCGGTTTTCCAATCCGTATGCTCCACTTTTCCCTTAATCGTGGTCCCCTTGTTTTTCCTTTCTGCCTCTTTCTTGGCTTTGTACTCTGCTTTTTCTTCCGCGGTGTACGTTTTTCGTTGCTTCTTAGGTTTGAAAGCTTTTTCCTCCCTCTTCCTTTTTCCACCAGAATCGCCCTTGGTCACAGTGGGGTGGTCATGCCGTAGTGCGACTTGTTCTAAAAAAGTCTCTTCTCTTCTAGTGACCTCCCTTATTGCCGCCATCCAATCTGTATCACTGGCATATTCTTCGGTGGATAATCGTCGTAGTGCTTCTCGTGGGAGCCGTCTTTTGATCATTTGATACCATGCAATTCCATTCATGTGGACATCCGTGTTTAAATTTTCCATATCCAAGAAATATTTGTCGATGTTGTTTTTGTACTGGACCTTTTCCATTAGTGCCAACGCTCTTTCTCCCTCATGGGTAAGCGCAAAACGGGTGACGCATTAATTCCTGAATGCTTCCCAATACTTGTATCCTTCCACCTTGAGGTGACCCATTTCTCCAGTCATCTTCTTCCTGTAGGTTATGGTGAATGCCGGCACGTCTTCTCCTTCCATTCTTCCTAGCGCGTACTTAATACGTTCCTTGTCAATTTCCCACTGATGTGGGTTTCTTTTAAAGTAGTCCTCGCATTGTAGTAACCAGAGTTTAATGTCCTGGTGTTTAAGGTTCTTGAAGGTTGGGGGTGAGTCTGCTTGGTTTTTGCCACTATGGGCAATGGCCATTCCTATTGCCTTGGCTAATAAGGCTACCTGCGGGTCAGTTGGGTTGCCATGTTCGGGTCTCCAGGATGGTCTGCCGTTTCCCCTGTTTCCACCTTGTCCGTCATCGGAGTCGTGGTCACTTGGGTCAGGGTCGTTTCCGCCCGAAGGTTGCCTTGGTGGTACTTGGTTACCACTATCGTCCCTTTGGCCTATTGGGGGTTCTTCCGGTTGTTTCCCCTTATCTTGCCTAGTTGGTTTTTGCCTTTTCTGCATCCAGCGCTGGACTCTAACTGGTATTTCCGCTACTTGCGGAGCCGCTGTGGCTGGTTGGGCAGAGACCGTGGTTGTTGGGGTTGGTTGGAGATTTGTTAGGCACATTGGAAGCCCATGTATGGAATACTGGAGCTCAGCACACAGACCTCCGATGCACACAGACCCCTGCGCACAGACCTCAAAAATACGGCCATCTTACCCCTGCGGCCACGATGTTGGAGCACTACGTTCGTTGCCGCACCGGTGGTAGTTACACTGGCACTCAAGAATGTCCCTCCAGGGACCACTCGCAATAACACCATATACGTCGCGGCCATCCGTCCCACCGGATGCTGTTCGCAGGATATATGGGAAGAGAACCTAGCGAAAATTATGCCAGTGGATCGGACCAAATCGGCCGACGTCACATAAAGGTATAGGCCTTCAAAGTTAAGAGAGCTGAGGGAAACAAAAGAGTGGACGCTTAGGCGAAATCTTCCCATGAGGAAATTAGACACTAGTGCACATAGTGGAGACCAACAGTCCCACTTAGAGCTAGTCAGTAAGGGAGAGGCATTGCGCGCAATTTGCCATAAGTGCGATTGCAAGCAAGAGTCATCCCGAAACCTGATGCGTATGCAGTCTAAGAACTCATACGCATTGAATGGTCTGACGACCAAGGAGTTGGCCACTCCTTACATGGCTCGGTGAAGAAAGTTATGACGCTAGCACCTATTGGGCTACCAGAACTCTGTACACCTATCGTTGAAGAGAATGACACACCCTCACGAATAGATGAATAGTGTATGTTTTCATAATGCTAAGCAAGTAGTCGAACAGTTGTCAGGGTCAGAGAGTGTTCGCACTTTTAGTTAGTAGTTATTAGTTAGCCCGCGAACACTCAGACGCGGAATATAAATATCGAAGTGCCTCTCTTGCTACAAGAAATCATCAAGCACCGGAGAAGAGATCTTATCAATATACAAAGTTATCACGCTACAAATCTTTATCTTACCTGATTATCCTTTTTTATTATATCAATTACTTCTCACAAGAGGTAGTCACCCACGAGCCTTCTTAGACAAATCTCCAAAGACATCTACCCAGGCTTAGTCCGATATTATAGTCCCACTATCGGCTACCCCTAACAAGATTCCCCAACAATCTCATTACGTGTTGCATTTGGGCGGTCTGGGTATTTGCGAAGGTCTTTTGTGCTTCGGCTTGGTCTGATACTACTTTTTGGAGTATCACTATGTCTTGCGCATGTTGAGCTTTGAGTTTTAATACTTCTTGCTCCAGTATAGAATTCCGTGTTGCCGATGCTTCGCACTGTTCTTCAATGTTAACATGAAGTTGGGAACTTACTGCCTCATGGCGACTTTGTCGCTCATTAGCTGCTTTTATTTCTTGAGCCATCCTGGCTAACTCCTTTTGTCTTGTGTAAGTAGCATTTTCTACTGCTATAATGAGTCCTTCGAACGCCGCAGTTTTCTCAGCATCCAATTGCTTTTCGTCTGCTACCTTCTTCCTAGTGTTATCCATCTCTGACACTAGTTCTTGTACTGTCTCGGCAAGATCACCAATCTTTACCTGATTAGTGGTGATTCGTCCGTCTAAGTGTCGTGCAGCCTTTGCAGCTCGTTCCATTAGACTGGGTAGGTATACATCGGTGTTGCTTGGTCTCGGGGATTCTTGTCTTCTCCCGGATCCAGAGGCCGTGATTTTGGCCCCAAGTCTTCTTGGTGTGGGATAGGGGGATCCAGTTCGTCTTTGTGCGATGTCTGAGTGTATCGGGGCATCAATGCTGGAGTGAACGGAAGCGCCTGATGCTTCTGTAATGCGTTCCATGGGGCTTGGCGGGTCTTCGCCTGAAGTGTCCATGGGTTCTCCTCCGTCCATCATGAGAGGTCTTGAGGGGAAAGACATTTTGATATGTCAAGAGGAATTTTTTGCTCGTGCAAAATAATTGATTTGAGGTGAGCCTTGGTAACAAGGAGAACTATCAATATAGTGTTAGGGGTAGCCGATAGTGGGACTATAATATCGGACTAAGCCTAGATAGGAGTCTTCGGAGATTTGTCTAAGAAGGCTCCTAGGTAACTATCTCTTATGAGAAGTAATTGATGCAAATAAAAAGATAATTCAGTAAGGTAAAGATTTGTAGCGTGATAACTTTTTATATTGATAAGATCTCTTCTCCGGTGCTTGATGATACTTCTAACTATCCCGCGAGACCCTGTCTACTTATAGTATTTCCGAAAGTACTTCTTACTCCTATACTAGCGAAGTACCTTCTAGACTTTGTCTTGATTTTAGAAATGTGCAGACATCCTTTGACCACGAAGACTCGCACACCACATCACCTAAATCCTTTACCAAGTTAATTGACCTTTCCAATTACTTGCATTCGATCTTTTGCACTGTATAAACTTAGTCTGTATATGCAGCCTGGCTCGCTATCATACCAGTCATTCCTTCCGGTCATGTTCTGATCAAGATTTCTCATGCTGGGTAATCATATGCTTCCTCCTTACGAAGCTAAGTACATATGTCGGTCGGCTTAACTTTGAAGCGCCATAACTTCTCCGCCAACCGATTAAACTTCGCAGTTTGACTTCGTACTAATAAAGCGTCAGCTCTTATCTAGAAATCAGCAAAAACCTCTTGGTCGCATCTCTTGTATCAAGATACAGAGACTGATTTGCAACCATGACATATTAATAATAACTATGACGGCAGTGCTGGTTGAACACGTGACCTTCGGATATAATACCAATGATTATACCGTTTAGCCAATGTCGGGACCGCCGGGGTATGATGGCCGTATTTTTGAGGTCTGTGCGCAGGGGTCTGTGCGCTTGGAGGTCTGTGCGCTGGATTCCAGTATTCCATACATGGGCTTCCAGTGTGCCTAACACACTGGGTAGATCTCCCTTTCGTTTACCTGTTGCTATCAAGGCACAAGGCTCGGTAATATCGACGGCTGCATAGGCTGCGGCAGGAGCTGGTGCTCTTTTCCCTCTCAAACTCTCTTGTCTCATCCTCAACCAGCACTCTTGTTATGTATGTCCCTTTCGGGTCCAGTACTAGCATTCAATACTGCTCCGATTTTCATTGCTCCGGTGTCTTCCAATAAGATGATTGGGCCGAAAGCGATCACAAGTGCTACTTCTTCCCCGACCACGAAAGTTTCTATGAGATTGATGTGAGCGGTCATTACCTCTTCCCGCATTAGTGAAAAGAGCAGCAGCACTGCAACTAGTAACTAGGGCAGCATTAGCAGAGTTAGCAGCATTTGTACCAGATGCCTGGCTCTTGTTGGAGAGCTCTGCTTCACGTTCCATGATGCCAGTAACAAAGTCATCTGCAGTAAGATCTGGGTCGCAGGACATTTTTTGAATGATCACTTCATATTTATTTAGGAGATCTGAAACTAGTTGAGAAATAAATGTTGAATTGCTAATCTCCTCTGTTGAACCAGAGAGTTGTTGCTGTAGCTTGGTCAACTCCGTAATAAAACTTGTCACTGTGGAGAACTGGGAAAGAAGGAGTCTATTAAAACACCCACGCAAGGTGAATCGTCCAGCTCGTGAAGCAGTCGAGTCGTATTTTGCTTTCAAGGTTTGCCACATATCCCATAGTTCCATTGAAAGGTTAATTTGCTGCCGGGTAGCTGCCCCACATGAAGTGAATATCATTACTTTGGCCTTGACTCGACGTTCTTCCCATGACACTTGGCGGGCAGCAGGATTTGCAGAAGGCTCCGGCTCCTCCTGAGTGACAATCTTGAATGCGCGTTCAATCTCAAGAAAGGCTTGAAGGCCCTGTGACCAACTGTGGTAGTTGGTAGGTAGTAGTACGTGTGTTTGACCATATTTACTGCGATCGGTATTTTCTGTGGTAATACCACTAGAGTTTGAGTCGAGCCTACCGCTAGACATCATGGATACGCTCTGCAAGAAAGAGTAATATAGGTTGATGGTTTTGAGAGATGTATCATGTTTGGTTATCTTGATGGAAGTGGAACTGGTATCGTGATATCCCGTGAGTTGGGTTTGTATCAAGTCCGTAGCTGCGCCAGTCCGGGCTCATAACCTGTTGAAAATATCTCTTTTTGATAGTTCAATTTCACAACGCTTAACCCCCACTCTATTTGCTATGAGGGGAGAAGACTAATATACTACATGAAGTGAGCAGTCACACCAGACAAGCCACCTTACAACAAGCAGAGTTATTTCCCAAAGCGTGCATTTAATGCAGTCAATATCTCGGTAACTGTATACCGAATACACATGATGAGGTCAACAACCGGTTGCCAGATCCAGAGAAGCCACGGTTTCCAACACGGATTGGGGCCTATGGGGGCGAGTGATCCGGGGTGAGGATGCCCCACTCGTGTCAAGGTGCTTGTACTCGGTGGCGTAGGGCTATTATGATGGCCCGAGAAGAGGTTGTATAAGGTACCGGTATTTGGGATGCGGCTTTTGTTTGCGCGTACTGGGTAGGATCCCGTGGTATCTTTAGATATACTAGCGTACGAATCAACAGATACCAAGCTCTTAAGGGTGGGAGGAGGCGGAATAGTCAGGCATCGTAGACACCGTGGGTTTAGCGGGTGGTATATCTCTCCTTTTCTATGGAATGCTGAAGGGGAGACCAACGGTCGGCTGAGGATTGAGATGGTGACACTCCAGTTTCGATACTCCGATGGTTGATACAATAATAGAGATGGCTGGAGGTATATCCCTGAAGTGCTGTTTGGGATACGCTTCAGCGCGGTTTCGGCTTCTCCTATTATATTTATTCTTCTAGTATTTTAGGGGCCTGTTTTCCTATGTTAGGCATTTAAAAGCTGATAGCCGAACCCAGTACTACCCATATATGCCTTTGGGCTATCTAGCTATCCCATTCTTCTATCATAACCATCTCTCGACACCAATTACCATCATCAAAAAGCCCTACTATCGCAAAATAGTATTTTAGTTCCTTTCGCCGCCCCTCACCCCCTTCGTCTGTGTGGTCTTAGCAGCTGCCAATACAATAGCTAGCAACATAGCCCTATTAAAGCGCAACCGGAAGAAAGTACGCATTCGAGAGGTCTTACGGAGTATATTGGGCCCAGTCTTTTGGGCCATTGGCTCGACTTGTGAAATCGTGGTACAGTAGGCGGCGTTCTATCCCGCAATTATTATGCATACTCTTGGTGGAGCGATGGGGTATAAAATTTAATGTCAGTCTGAATAATCGTAATGTCGAGGCATTTTTAATAAAAAATGCTATCGCATACCGCCAAAATTTGGCCCTTTTTCTTGAATTGGGCGGTATGCAACAGCACTTCTATTTGGCACCCATGCTGCGAATATCTGGGAACTTGTTTCACACCCACCCAAAATGTTCGAGTGCACTCGTACATTTAATAGGTTCTCTAAATTATCACTTCTCACAAGCAATAAAACCACTGGTATGCACCTAGGGTTAAATCCCGGATGCCTCGCAGTGATTCGATGTTTGTAAAATTCGGAGTTTAAGGATACCCATTTCATTTTAGGTTTATCTCTTTTCGAGGGGAAGGCTTTAAATGATTTGCACTGTACTCGTACAATACAGTACCGGTACTTGTACTCCAGGTTCTGAAATTAGAAACTAAAGTCGGGGGTGATTGGCTATATACAGTTGTGGACTCTTTCGAGAGCCCCCAATTTGAATTATGGACAATCTCAGTCAAGGCATTAATTCAAGTCCGCTTATTAAGCAAATGATCTCTTTCAGCCTCGCGCCAGATTGGTTAAATCCAAAGATCGCCAAAGCCATTCCTTAATTGGGCGCAGTGGCGCCAAGACATCACTGGATACAGTTAGCCCTTGTTGGGTTAACCTGACAGGCCTCATATAAAAATAACAAAATTTTGAATCGTCCTAGCACATAAACACTTTTACAGCAGCTTTTGAGCTCAGGGGTTGTAGCTGTTAAGCTAGGTATTTTGAAGTTGACCATATTTGGGGTTGGATTGATTTGCATTGTCTGGCACCCACACTGCATTCTTCACACATTACGGGCACTATTCAGCGGTTTCTCACCGTGATGCCAGCCCAAGTTGCCCAACCACCCAGGCGAGCCCAACGCCATTTCTCTACTGGCACCCAAAACGGCCAGAACCCAGGTCCCTTATCCAGTGAAAGAACTGAGAGCGCGGCTAGTCGCAATGGTTTTGATGCTCTTCAAGAGCAATGCTCGGAAGCAGGTCCCCTTGCTTGGAACATAGGAGCCGAACTGATTTAGAAGGGCCCCTACTATGACGCAAATGCGCCAAGTCCGCGAGCACGACGTCAGATGGCGTCGTGAGAAGTTAGTTGCTGAGCGATGAATTGGGAGAATCATCCATTCAAAATATTATTCCCTATCCCTCATCCAGGCGGAGTAGTCACTACGCTCTAAAAATGCTCATTTACGATTTACCAAGCATTTCCCGTAATGAAGATACTCAGCAAACAAGGGGCTAGACTTTGTTAATATCTCGAGTTCGGAGGGGGGGGGATAGCAGCGGGGCTGTCTGAGGTGTCGGTGGGTGTTGGTTTAGTTCGACCGACCACCCATCTCTTCATACGATGAGACAAGCAATAAAGGTAGGAGGTGCTCCTCTTGAGGGTTGCGAAAGGCGAAGTTATTGAGAGGGTTGGCATGCAGGAGCCCTCTTCCCCTCCCCACACCAGGCCTTTTCCAAATCAACCGAACGCCATTCATCAGCTCGTGAGCATGAGAGCTGGATGCCCTATCGGGAGAGCCATGTATTTAAGTAAGGCCATCTTTCCCACATCTTCCACCTTTCAGATTCTATTGTATGCTGCCACCAATTGGAAGGGGATTCCCTAACAGACTTTCGCTCACTCTTCTCCCCCCAAGGTAAGCTTTTGTGCTATACCCTCCCCCCATCTATATCTTAGGGCAAGGGTTTCACACTGGAGTTAGGAGAACGCCCGATGCGCGTGCCACAAAGCTTAACGTTGAGCCTCATCCAACATCCTTCACCTCATCTCACCCTCCACCCCACCACCCTCCATCAATTTATTTATCTAAATTGAAGAAAAAAACGAGCACACCATCAGATAACCCAACTGCCGGTCACCCCTCCTCACTATTTACAATCCCCCTGGCCCACCCCTCCATCCGACAAAAAACAAGGCAGCCTTCTGCAACTCTTGCAGAAGTTGTTATCGCCTCAGTTTCGCATCCCAGACCTCACATGAAATGGAAACCCCACCCACGTCCCAGGGGCCTTCCCATCGGATCGATCTATAGTTCATCGCCCGATCTTTAAAAACAAAATAACAAGCCAATCCCCCCACAATCCGTCAGCTCCCCGAGGAGTTTTACCCGTGTACGAGGCGAGGGTGAGACCGGAGAGCTCTTTTTTTTTTTACCCCTTCCATTCCATGAGGACCCTTACCTTAGGGGAATTCAGGGAACTGCTCGAAGCGGTACCACCCGTACCGTACGGGTAAAGGACGCTTCCAGTCCTTCAGTTTCCCCCTTCCCCCCGTCACTCACACTTCCCCGAAGGATTTTAACTTGCCTCGTTTCAGTTGGTCTGTGCTTTTTTATTTACTTATTTCTGCGGCTCTGGAGTGGTCGTGGGGGCAGTACAGGTGTAGTGGAATGGGATTGGGCGAAGCAGCATGAAGTGTGAAGCTTATCAGCCCAGTGATAACCGCAGGAATGAAATTGACAGGACGCCACGAGATATCTAGCGAAAAAGTATGTCCAGCAATACAAGCGATGTGTTCCAATACAATCCTCCAATCCTCACTCCATTCTGAGCGGCACACGTTTTTTCATTATCATATCCATTCTACAGCATCCTGATATCAATCCGAGATCAATGTTTACTTTTTCATCATCATTTCCCCTCTCTTCTCCTCTACGATATCCTCCATCAGACATTGGTACAGGTAAGCAGCTCTCTATCATGCTACCCCCACCGCACACATGATAATCGAATCAATTGTGAGCAGGGAGTTAGATGATATATCAAGTAGCACGAACAGTTTTGAGAAACGCTGAACACCACACCATCACACACCCACACACCCAATTTATCCCCACCGATGATTCGTTACCGTTAAATCAACCCAACCTACTCGAGTATACCCCTCCTGCCCCTCCCTCATCTCGTTCGTTTTACCCGTACTTGTTCCAGGGTAAACAATCAATTTAAAAAACAAAACAAACTGCAAAACCCTAGTACCACCACACAAACATAACAATTCCCAGATCTCAGCGCAAACCCCAAGATCGAGGGCAGCGATATATAAACAAATTGAGGTTGCGCACCTTTCGATTCGAACTTGCCAGCCAAAACAATTTAAAAAAATAAATCAAAAACAACACTGCCTCTCCGTCGTTTCCCGCAGCACGAGTACCTTCATCCATCACATCCCACATTGCAGGCTGAAAATTAAAGCATAGAAACTGGTCACTCACACACACCCCACACACACACACACACATACACCACACATGCACCGCATACGGTGTATACTCCATCTCGCTGCTCTTGTGGGATCTCCCTAAATTGGGTGCAACGGTTTTTATACATACTATGTTCTAACCAGGAGCGAAAAACTAAAGAAGCTGAAACATCACAAAAGCCTAGCACAAAAATTGAACACAAACCCAATGCGCCTTTTTTTCTTTTTTCTTTTCAGAACGAAAGGAATCGGATGGCTCGAGAGAGACGATGGGATGCATCACGGTACATAGAGTACGAGTGACGAGCGGATGACGGGAGGAAGGAGCAAACGCGACTTACGGGAGGGAAGGGAAGGAGGGAACACCGTGCCGCCGCCTGAGTATTGAATCGGACAGGAGAGGATAGTGAACTCATATGAGTCCAGTAACCCTACCATATCGTAATCTCGGAACTATGCCTATCCACCATACTTCAACCAAACCAACCCACACGCCAACTACGAGGCCAATTACAAACAAACAAACAGACAAGCAAGCAACATTGTAAACCACAGCAACGCCCATAGTACATTACCCCCCCTATCATACCATACCTACAGCACAAACAAACAATAAAAACAAAACAAAAATACCATGTCAGTAACAAGAAAGCGCAAAGTAACCCTAGAGTACAGCACCCTACAATCCAGTACACACATTACACTAATCCAGCATACAGCGTAGTAGCATAGTAGTAGTAGTTGTAAGGTACAAGTATAATACATACCCCAGTTTAGTTTCAACTGATCAATTCTACTCTATCGAATATGCATCTCGAGATGAGTTTCCCCCCCACCCCCACCTCCTAAGCGTGGGCTGCTGTACTGTGCTGTACTGTACTGTACCCCACTCCAGAAGGATGGCAGGTTAGAGTAGTACAGTACTAGTACGAGTACAGCACAACACAGTATAATAGCTAGTTTCATCAACCCACGTTTTTTTTTTGCTCCCCCCTCTTCCTTCCTTCCTTATTTCCATCGTTTAAGTATTATTATAAGTAAGAAGTTCTGCTTTGCACTTGGACTACCGGTACTATACTTACTGACTTACTTACTCTGCCTACTTACCCAGTTGGTTAGTTAGTTGACAGTACTTGTACAGTACAGCCTCATTCCAAAAGTTCTCGCACCCTTCCAAGTACCACTAGCCTTAGAAAAAGGCCTCTCTGACCTGCTCCCTCTATTATTCAGTGAAATAAATTGCAATAAAGGTTTATAGTGTTCCTAGGAGGATATCAGAAAAAAAGTTATAAAAAAGGCTGTTGTGGTCATGTTGTTGTGGGTTGGTGTTGCCCTTGGGGTACAAGGAAGGGTGCGAGAACTTTTGGAATAAGACTGTACCATACATATTATACGCTACTTGGGCCATTTTTTTTAAAAAAAAAAAAGTCTCCAGACGCTTTCGTGCCAAGATAGGTACTAATAAAGACGAGGCGTCCCGAGACTTTTTTTTAAAAAAAAAGGCCAAGTATTATATAGAACATTGCGTGCACTGCTGCACCTCAAACTGAAACCTAAAATCAAGGAATATCTAGCAGTAGTTCCTTTCTATAATAACAAAGTATAATATATATCGAATTATTTGTCATCTATGTAACCCCTGCCATCGCGGTCTTCATTTCACAAGTTGAGATAGAAATGCAACAAAAAAATGAAGATATAAAAATGGATGATCGAACTTTCTTTCTTTCTTTCCTTCTGTCTCCATCTATCAACTGATCGATCGACCCACAAATCTTCAACTCTTATAATACTCTTGATTGAAATACTATTTACCCCTCCCCCCTCCCCTCTCCTTTCGAGAACTGCGGAGCATACACGCATACACATCCACTTAATCCAATCCAGTCCAATCCAAGAGCAAGAAGAACAAGTTAAAAGTATGGTATGACAGTCAAGGTAGATAGACAGGAAACAAGGAAGGAAGAAAAAAAGAAAAAAGAAAAGAAGAAAAACCCAACCCGATAACCCCGAACCGACAAATAGAATGAAGAAAGGGAGAATGAAAAAGAGAAAAAAAATTGACACCCGAGTCCTATAATGACGATGATGATGTGATGAAATCAAATGGAAAGAAAAAAATGATGAAAATATGAGAAGGGAGGTTCGTACAACTACAATTGGGTATTATGATCCGGTGTGAGAAAAGAAGTTAGGATGATAGGCGGATAGAAAGATAGGTCTTAGGACAGGAGGAGTGAGGTTGGTTGGTTAGATTAGGTAAGGAGGGGGGTAATTTGTTAGTTGGGTTGGGTACCGTATATGCCACCTTGAATATGCCAAACATGAAGAAAAACGAAGGTAGAGAAGGAAAGAAAAGAACTCCCACCCATGAACAGAGATTAATAAAAGGAGGGGAAAAAGAGACAACTATTTTTTTTTTCGGTTTTCTTTGGCTTTTTTCTTTGATAATCTTTCCCTTTTATACATCCAACATGACGGGTTTAACCGTCATCCTGATCTTCCCCATGCCAGCCAAGGATGACTCCTTCGGCGGCGTAGCTGGAAATACAAGTCCGGAGGTGCCCAGCGAAGCCTGGCGGTTCGCAGTTTCCCGCAGGGACTCCATGTGCTTCTCTAAAGCGGCTTTGTCGACTTTTAGGTCGAAATTCATGAGGAAGCAAAAACCTGTAAAAAAATTGAAGATCGACATTAACACATGCTATTTTCCACACAAACCAAGAGGGTGGAGTAATAAAATAAAACCCCTTGGAAAAAAGAGGGGGGAGTTGGTTAAACTTACTAACTTCGAGCCTACTTAGCTCTAGCTCGGTTAATCCCCCAACTTTGGCGAATCTTTTGTGGGGATGGCTCAGATCTTCCAGACCTTTGCTGGCAACCCGGAGGGCAGCCAGGAGCAGACGGTGGACATTAAGTCGGGTTATTGAGATTATTCGCTCTGTGACAGCGAGGCGGTGGAGGTACACTGAGGCAGCGAGGTAGACCGCCGTGCTCAAAGGGCAGAAACGGTGTATTCTAAACGAAGCAAACTAGTTAGCCTCTATTTCATTTCTTCTTCGGACTTAGAGTCGGACAAATAAAAAAGGTTGTTTGTGGGGAAAAAACGGGGGAGGTAGGAAAAAAAGAAAAACCAACCGGAAGAGATAATCTTCAATAGAAATTCCTGGAGCAGCCTTGGACCAGAACTTCCGTGTGATTGCACCATTCTGAAAAGCCCCTTTCGCACCAACTCCTATTATCTTCATTTCTTCACCACCGTCCGAGATGTCGTCGTCATCGCTGAATTCCTCCCTCTTGTGTTTTAAAACGACTCCGTCAAGGCCACCTTGCATCGCATTGCCAAAACAGAAGCCAGCACCGTCACGACGGCTGTCGCTAGCTGTGGGATGCAGTTCCTCCTCCATATCGGGGGTGGAGGGGCCACTGGCGGGTGGGGTAGGCGGAACGTCACCGGTTATCGAGACCAGCAATTCGATACTCCTCGAGAGCAGCGTGAGAGCGGTACTCGGCGGTAGGTGGAAAATGTCCTTGTCATCGGCGCGTAGGCCTAGAGGTTTCGTACTAGACATGTTTACAGAATGCGTGTTCGCAGCAGCGTGTCCGGCAGGATCAACAAGAGGATGTGGAGGTGGGGGCGCGCCTTCTCGTGGTATCTTTTCGTGGTCAAGTATCACATGCGGGTGCTCGGGGGAGTATGGTGGAGGAGGAGAGGCGAAGGGAGAGGTCATGTCTGGCGGCAGCGGGCGGGGGTTATAGGGAGTCGGCTCAAAGGTGGTTGACCCCAGGGTCGAAATGCGGAGTTTCGAAAGTAGGGCTTCCGCATGATTTGCGTGCTGGTAAAGGAGATTGTCGGTGGTCGCCACGAGGATGGATTGGAGGGTCTGTGCCGAGCGGCGGCGGACAGGCAGCGTTGTCAGCACTGCGTTCTGGGGTGTGTGTGAGTGAGAGAGTGTGTGTGTGGTGTGCCTTCTGAAAGGTGGGGGGGAGGAGAGGGGTGCTGGTGCCGGTGCTGGTTCTAGTGGGTGCCAGGGAGAAGCGTATAATAAGTTCTTTTTTATTTATTCGGTGTGTGTGGACGAGGTTGGGATTGTGGGTGGGATGAAGCGTGTGGTTGGAGCGGTAAAAAAGGGTTGCCTGTTGAGTCGCAGCTCTGTGAATGACGGAGATGCGTGAGTCTTGTTTCTGCGCGCCAGGCTGCTGCTGCCTCTTCTGCTGCTTCTTGCTCTCTGCTTTGCTTTGGGGGTTTTTTTTTTCTTTTGGATTTGCTTGCTGCTGCTGCTGCTGCTGCTGCTGCTTAACAAGAGAATAGAAATAGAAATAGGGCGCCCCAAAGTGAACGAAGCTAAAGATGTTGGATAACAGAAGGCGAACGCGAATGCAATGCTGTGTTCAACTTTCCAATCCTGCTTTTCTTTTCCTTTCTCTCCCTCCCCTCTCGATCCAATCTGCCAATTCTCTCTTCCAATTGCAATCGCTTCAAATAGGAAAAAATCAATCAATCAATCAATCAATCAATCTCTAGCCCCCCAAAAGCCTCAATTATATAACTCCCCTTCCGATTTCTATGCCCAGTCTACCCTTCGCTTTCGGACTTCTTCTTCTAGCGTTGTATAATTGATGTTGGCAATTATATCGGGTGCAAACAAATTCCTTGTGGCTTCTCCAATGTCGGTAAAGATGAAAACCCAAGTTGGGGTATGTGACAAGTCCAATTCAAAACTGAGGCGTATCGTAAGGGTTGTCGATGGTTAAGGGGTGTACAGGAAAATGTAATTCCAGGAACTCGAGCTATATGCTCTTGTATGAATAGCTGCAAGCAATCGCCTTTCCCTCTTTCCCTCTCCCTTTATCCCTTTCTGAGCAAGTATGATAGAAGATTCGAAAGTTTCAAAAAAGAAATGGAACAGAGTATGAAAAGAAGAAGAAAGGCTCGGGGAGGGAGAGTTGCTTATGATATATAAAGAAGAAGGTAAAGAGACGAGGACGTCTAACTTCTCAGGTATATATTGTAGAGCGGTGGAAAGGGCAGTAACTGTACGGGAGTGTGGGGGGAAGAGTTAGGAAGGAGG
>QOVD01002917.1:0-13928 GCA_003521225.1 Tuber microsphaerosporum | reverse complement strand
CTCGCTCACTCACTGGTAGTGACCCCTCCCTCCCTTCTCTCCCACGCCACCTCGCGATGGCTTTTTCAAACTTCAGTCAGGGTCCTTCTATCATATTACGGAAAACTGACACAATGCCCGCGAATTCGATAGTAGGGGTACTCACTGCCCGCCATGATACAGTGCCCGTCAGTTAAAATTGATGGGGTGTAACTTTATCTACCGACGAACGGGTGTGTGTACCATACAAGTACCGTCCTTCCCTTCCCTTCCCTTCCCTTCTTCCTGTTTGCTAGGCTAGCTAGTCAGCCGGCTAGCTTGCTTGCCAAACGCCGGCGGCAGAGCAACCCCGGTCTGTGGCGGATTCTCTCCTCATACGGTACAGTACTTGCGGTGGAAAAAAGTGACAATAGCGACTTTATCTCTCTCTCTCACATTCACACACTCTCTCCACCAGACCTGTATGATATCATACAAGCAACAACTCGTAGTATCGTCGTAAACGCTCGAAATATCACGAAGATAATTATCGCACAACTACGGCGTACTGTACTCCTCATCCTCCTACAAAGCTAATAATATCATGATCACGCGCGAAGCCCGCTCACCCGCCCCCGTCACCGGCAAGCTGAATGAGCCCAATCCCACCTCCGCTTCCTCCCATTCCCTCGGAAAACAATGTTTGTTCTAGCTTACATCCTTCCCATTAAACTGCGCATAGCTACCTACCGTGCTCACTTACTGTAACTTCCAAGTACTTACTTACCGATACGATAACTCATTCCAAGTGCGGGGTGAAAATAAAGTTGTGGGGGGAGGTTTTTTTTTTCCCGGGAACCCCATTCTTTTTTTTTTATCCTTTTTTTTTCCCCCTTCGTTGTAGGGCGTACCGTGGCTGATGTGCTAGTACTAGCACTGCACCGTACCATATGCACGATATGGTAATATCATTATTTGTTCCTTTTTGCGGCATTGTGGGGGGAGGAGGAGGGTTACGCTTTGCTAAGTATTCGCACACGTACAGTGCCAGTAATTAAGGTATCATGTATGATGCGCCCTTCAGCGGTCCAAGAACAAGCTTCAAATTTCGTCGCCTGGGAACCCACGCTAAGCCTGACCTAGAAACGGGGGGGGCATGATTTATAGTAAACTCGTCAAGAGAGGAAAAGAAGAACGCTGAGTCATTCGAGTAATGTAGGGTAACTAAGAACCGAGTTTAGTTAATTATTGCCCAATTTGGCCTTAGTGTGTCTGGTGATGGCTTTGCGCTGCCTGAAACTGGCGGCGGGTGCTGCGGCTGCGAGTGGCGATGGATGGATGGATGGATGGATGGGTAGATACAGTGCAATGCAATGCAATAAGTAGATGCAATTGTGGAGGAGCAGGTGGAGGAGGAGGAGACTTACAGTCGGATTCGGGCTTCTCCTTCCCCCCTCAATTTTATTTTATTTTTATTTTTATTTGGAGGGGGGAGGCCATCCTTACGAGCCCCAATGCGACTTTTATGGAGTGGTACGGTAGAAGTTGATTCCTCCCCACGGGGAAGAGAGGAGTATGGGAGGGGGAAAGCATTGGGATTGGGGGAGGAAGGGAGGAACGAACGAACGAACGAACGAAGGAGTAATCTCCTGGGTTTGTCTGGGTTGGTGGTTGGCTGGCTTAGGGCCTTATGCGTACGGTACTACGGTAGTAGACGGGGAGGAATAGAGTTAGAACTCTTGTCCTATCCTGTGCTGGATAGTGCTAGTACGGGGTGTATGATACTTTACTCTATAGGTATCTTGGGGAGTGGGTATGGGAAGGCCCTCTACGGTGCGATGCTTTTCTTCTTGTCTCTAGCCTACCGGTATGGGGATAGGTCCCATTCATTCATTCATTCATTCCCTCTCTCATTCTCTTCTAGGATAAAGTTGGCCTCAGGCACATACAATCCATTGTACATGGCGGAAAATGCACCTTCTTTCTTTCTCTCTCTGTATGATAGATGGTAAGGCTAACTAACTGACCTACTTACTCGGTTCCATCCCGTTTAACTCGGTCGGGGACGATAAATGCATGAACGTCCCGGTTGAGAAGAGCAAGAAGCAACATCACCTACCATATGAAACCGGCACCAGTATCATCACCATTATTTTTCGCCCCCACAAAAAGGATTTTCATGTCATCACGTCTTGCCAAACATTTCTTGAGCGTTTTTTTCTTTTTTTTTTCTTCTCTTCCTCCGGAGTTTATAGGACTTTGTTTTTCACAGTACGAGTTACGAGCCGTACCGTATGATATCATACCTGTAATCGCCACTCTCTTACATCGCTATGAACTTCCTTCTAGAAGGGGAGAAAACAAAAAAAAATTGAATAATGATTTATCGCAAGTTATGTAAATAAATATATAAGTAGGTAATATTTCATTTCGCTCTTCACCGACGACGGACGGGTTTGAGGTGGTAAATTGAAAGTTGAGTGCCGAAATATTATATCTTTGGAAATTTGATTGCGGCAGGGTAGCCGAAGTAGAAAGGGGAAAAGAGGCGGGTAAGAGGGGAGGAAAGGGAAGGGGAGGAAGGAAGGAAGGAAGGAAGGAAAAAGTAAAAAAAATGGTTGGAAGAAAGCCTTTATGCAAACCAACGAATCAATGGATGAATCAAGGAATGAGTGAATGAATGAATTATCTGCCGTTCAGTACCTTAAATATGCACTGCCGCACTCGTCCCTGTTAAAATTAAGTTATCTTATGGTGCACAGTAACTAGTAGGGTATAGTAACTTCACCTCTACCTGCATTTATCAATCCGCTACCGGTACCTCAACAAAAAGCCTCTTTTTGTATTACTGTATTTCCCATCGCAAAGGTGCGAAATCCGAACACCGTAACATGAGCCCCTCCCTTCTCCCCCGCTTTCTACAAGTTGTACTAATAACATTCTATCACACAGTTCAGATATCACGATATCACTCTCCCCCTCCCTACCTGCCTACCTGCCAACCTGCCTACCTACCTATCCAGCATACTTGTATAGATACAGCCGCATAATGTACCCCACGAAACGCAAGATCCCCTCACTCGAACCAAGCGGCACATCCACCGGAAACCTACCGACTCGCATTGACCGAACTGAGCGCCTACGATACACCCGGACTTTATATATGTGACATGACATGACATTACATGACATTACATGGCATGGCATGGCATGGCATGGTACTGTAGCTCCGCGGGACCGCCGCACGCAAAAAGGCAAGGAGAAGAAGATGATTAACAGAAGGAGAAGGAGGAAGAGGAGGAAGAGGAGTAGAATGGCTGCGGACACCAACGTCAATACCCGTAACGATTATCCCCCGGAATCGATGTCATATTGTGGGGTTTGTATATGTGCATGTATGTATGTATGCACTATACCGGTACGTTCCTGAATTGGAGGAGAAGAAAGGAAGAAGAAAAAAAAGGGCGTCTTCTTGTTCCGGGGTGGAGATCCTGTCCTGCTCGTGATCACGAGGGGGAAGTGGGGTGAGGGGGTGGAAGATGGGGGAAAATAAAAAATAAAAATAAAAATATGAAATATGATTTTTATTTTTTTCCTTGTTCTCTCTCTTTCTTTCTGCATGGATAGATCAGATTAGTATCTGTAGATATCATGGGATATGTTGCCGTTGCAGTTGTAATGTCGAATGGTTTTGCTCAGGGAGAGATGGAATGAATCTATACGGTAGAGGTAGTACACATAGGCGAGTGAGTGAGTGACAGTACCTGGCAGGAAGCAGGCAGGCACAGTTTGAAAAGTTGTTGAGATCGTGAGAATTAGATCGGTATCGGGGCCTTTTTTTTCTTCCTTTTTTTTTCTTTCCTCCTGCACTGTGCTATAGTACTTGTGCAGATATGTCTAGATTGGACGGACTGGTTTGGTATGCTTATTTTGACCTTTCTTTACACGTACAGTAGGTTTGAAGGTACATACGATACATAATAATATGTAGATGAAAGTGGTTTTTTTCTTCACGATACCGTAAAGCGGTGAGAATGATTGGCCTTTCTCAGATGCTAATTTTTCTTCCTCTTCTCCTTGGATTCGGCATTAGATCGCGTGTCGTGCGGTGATCCTACTCGTACACGTTTACTACCAAGCACGTCTCGAACCTGAAGTTACTAAACTCACGATACTTCCTGTTGGGAGCTCCTCCAGGTCCGCTTCGCATGGTCGAGAACATCACGTATACTCACTCGAGGAGGTCATAGCTTCCCGTTTGTTGGTTGGTAACTTAGGCGTAACATAGCGTTACCCGTTACCGCACACCACCCCCTTCCTTCTCTCCTTCCTTCCTTTCCTGCCGAACCGACTTCGATTCGCCAACGAGTGCGTGCTGTATCAGATCAAGCGCATCATTCATCGCAATCACTTTTTCTCCATTCCCCCCCACACACCCACTCGCAAACCGCATAACACGGCAGCGCAAGCACCGTAACCTTCGCCTACGCTACGGGTACTCGCTCAACCTCCTATGATACTGTAACCGCTGTCAACAAAGCTACAGACGTAAACTAAAACAGCACTTCAACCCAACCCAACTCAACAACTCAACCAACAAGGAAAAAAAAAATTCTGACTAGAGAAATAATTGTGGGTGGATTGCGGTGAGGCCAAGGGGGATTTCCGGAGCTTGCACTTTCAAATTTCTTTTTTGAATTGATCATGCCATGCCGCCTGGGTACCGGTGTCGCCCTAGGCCTCAAGTGCTCTCTTGCTCTCTTCTTCCCCGTCTGCTCCTCACCAGGAAAGTGCAACAGCGCACGCGTGCCAGCGCGATAGGTGCGATTGCAAGGAAATGATCGGAGAGGAGGGGTATTTCGGAGACGAGGGTGAGGTTATGTCCGAACGTTCCCGAGGAGATGAGGGTTTACAGTACCGGTATTGTGAAATCCTGGTCTTGGGAATGATGCTTACTTTCGGTAATGAGGTGCATTGGGGACCTTTTGGTGGTTCAGGGGTACCGGTATGTACCGTTAGTTCGAAAAGAAAAAAAAGAGGAAAAAGGAAAGAGGTGCATACAGTTAAGCGGAGGATTATCGGGTACACACGGGGCGATGAATCGGTGGGCGATGGAGTTTTAAGGGTAAACGTTGGAATATCGCTCGTGGGACGGATTGAAATGTTTATACTAACGAACGAGCCCGAGACGTCATGGGAGAATTGGGGGTTAATGTTAGGCCCTCGTATGACATGCGATAATCGAAGTACCGACATTGCCGTGTGAAAAAAAAATAATATAGTGATACCAATTTTTTTTCTTTTTGTCGAAACATCTGGTACTACTTCCCCGGCTTCGGTCAGTGTCAAGTGTTTGAGGGGGTGTCCTCCCATCCATTTGCAGCTAGGCCAGGTTCCGGGGCATACTTTATTGGAAGATGGGATGGATCAAGCACAAAGCACGTTGCGGGTATCACGTTGGATGGCGGAAATTGAAACGAAACATGGATCCATCGAAAGCCAAGATCTCACCACTTGTAGGGTGATCGGTCACTGTGCACCTGGACAAGATCGCAATGGCGGGGAACTGCCCGTGATGTAGATGCCGAATCTTAGCTGTGCCCCTCATCCTGGCCGAAGTGGGGGGTATAAAAAAGACTCGTAGAGAAGCTAGGATCATGCTGTATGATTATGTGCTCGAGTATGTGTGCAGGTGCTTGTAGCTGATGATTGATACGGCATGTTTGGAGGAAGAAACATGGGGGAGACATGTCATCACGCACGCTAGTATAATTCGGCGAATGTCAAACAATGGCTGTCAATTCTCTCCTTGCCCACAGTAGGAAAGCCACAAGGTTTCGTGGCGCATGCCTGTGGCAGAAATCTACTCAGCAGTCTAGCACACTGTTAGCCAGAGATACACTCTAAGTTAATGGAGAAAAGTAGTGACCTGGAAACATCAATGTTTACCCAATGCTTAGTCTACTAGCTACAGAACTTAGGATATATGTTAGAGGGCCCATCCCAGTATGGCGAAGTGATACCGGTGCTTCCATCTCTTTATTTTATTGTGATTCTAGATGAGGTTGTCATCCTTGAGTCGTAGGTTTTTTCATTTTTTTCTTCTTTCATTTTTCTTTATAGCGTTTGCTAGCTTAAGAACCCCAGCCAATGGTCGAGGTTTTGGCTACCCCCCAACTCCTGACTTGATATTGGGCTCGGTTTTGTGTGGAAGTGGGCAAGTTGATAGAAAATATCTGGGGGTGTCAACGCTGGGGGGCAGCCAAACCCCGTGACACCTACCGCAGTTTTTCGGGCTGGTCCATGCTGGAAAAGATTTTTTGAAAATAAAAATAAAAATCTGAGCTGAGGTTGCGGCGGCTGTATTGAGGATTGCAATACTATTATCGCTAGAGGCTTCCGTCTATCGAGTACAGTTCCTAGTCGCCGAATTTCCACCCTCAGTCAATCTATTCAACCATTGAGGGGAGGGATACGGTGCTGAAATTTGGTCAAACTTGAGTATAACTTAGTCACTATCTGCGCAGAGTTGCTCGAAGTGGTGAATCTTGTGGGGGTATCATACGATTTCATTATGAGGGCAAGTTGGTGACTGTAGCAAATATGCAGGTATCCTATGAACTGTAGGTAAGAATGTCTCTCTTTTTAGTTGGTGTTTGGTGGCTGATCGTGAACTAGGTGTGTTCTGGATTGAGCCTTCCGAACATCCACTGGAAGTTCCCTATGCAGTTCTTGCGTTTCCACTAGAGAAAAATATGCAAGCAAGCTGGGTCGGCGGGCGCGAAGAGCTCCTGTGTCGGTCAACGAGTGATGCGTTGTGACCGATCCCAGAGTGTAGCTTTGCAGTCCGATAACCCAGCCTCGTCGAGAATACGAATACGCAGCTCTTACTGCGCGGGCCCATATTTGGTGCTGAACCCGCGAACGTTCGGGCGATATGAGCATTGGATATCAATCTCGACACTTGAATCGAGAATATAATTACGTCATCGTAGGCTCAGTTTTCATAGTGTCTAGACTCGCTATGCTCGAGCATATGATAGAAGGAAGGGTATGCGGTCTGTAGATCTGAGATGACCGGTAGCATAGAGGATATGATAGCTACGTTCTTGCTGTTTCTTACCGAGTTGCAGTGGAATGGGGGTGGCATTCTGATCGAGGAGTTGGAGCTGAACTGTGTGAAGCTAAGGCTGTACCGGTGGTGAGGAGGGGATACATTGGCTTTATTATTGCTAAAGTCGGCAAGCCTGTATGTACAGTATTATTCGGAATATATGTCATTCCTAGCCCTCTTTCTCTGGTTCATCCTCAGGATGATTTCGAATATTACCATGCTTGTGCTTGAGTACTTGCTTGACTTCTGGGTTGTCACGTGGGGACTCAGGCAGTTACTAAGCAACAGAAATTCCTGTGCGGCGGCATTGATTTTGTTTCAATTCCAGATCAGCTTTTGAGGGGGCTGGACTGTACAGATATGGGTTTTAAGAGTTTTTACTCGCCGAAACAAGGGCCTGTCCCTAGCCTTTCCCTAACCCCGATCAAACCTTCTATGTCAAATCTTGCATGAAAGAGGTACACTCACTTCCCACTCCCTTTCGACACTTCTATCGAGTGTGGTCTTTTGGGATAGCTGATTTATGGGCGGTGGCTCCCGTTATTAGCTGCTAGCCTCGCGAGATGATTGACGCGTTGCCACTGGTGACTATAGGGACAGATTTTGTATTCTGGTCAGCGCTTGGCTTTAGCCTCCTCTCGGAGGGATGCCGTGACTAGTCGATGATTGGTAGTGTACTCTGAATTAATAGTACGTATGCAAATCATAGACTTTCACCTTACAATCTTGACTTCAACTGTGGTGTTTAGGGGGCTGAATTGGCCATAGAAAAGGTAGGGTTTGTTTTCCAGGATCTCTCGAAATCCCCGGGATCGGTGCAAGGCGATAGTAATGTTTGCAGAGATATATCCAAGTTAATTTTGTGAGCTGATTTAAGTAAACGCATAGGCTAAAAACTAGGAAAGATACCTATAGCCAACGACCCTCACTCTACAAATCCACCTAGTCTCGCTCATACAATGAATACCTCAATTATAACTTTTGGTCAATATTAATCTAGCCGGGCACCACACAATTATCTAGTGGCGGCATCCAACTATAATCTTTTATACATCGAACTTGCTGCTTCTGCTTTTACCCAAGCATTCTCATTTTGGGCCTAAGGGTGGATATTTGTCGGTCTCGGTCGTTTTTCCCCTGCTTTTCTACAAGACATAATATCTGACCTCGTGGACCGACTTCAGTATATCGGCGGGTGGGCCACTGCAAGGCAATAGTCGCACGGACCGCCTGCTGGATTACTCGCTCCGACTTCTCCTTACTTTACATCCCCCGAAATCCTCTCTTGGGGGCCTTGGCGACCTATACGCCTAGTTTCCCACTATTCAGGGTGTTACTTCACGACCTTGCTGAATTACTCCCTGCGAACTGGTATTCTACACTCACCAACTTCCCCACTTCCCGGCGTAGCACACGCGGGTACATAGGACCCATCGTGCCGTTATTACACCGGTTACACTAGTAAGCCTAGCAGTGTAGTGTGCTCATCCAATGGGTATCTTCTTATCGTACTTCCTCTAATACATCCTCCTAACTTATCAGTGTGGGGTCATCTCGTTGTTGGATTTTTGGGATGGTCACCCTATAGATATGCTTTGCGGGTATGCAACGCCTAGTGTAGCAAATTAGCAAGATGGCACGACTGGAATCATGGGAGACGTGGGGCGAGCTTTGGGATATTTTGGTTGTTAGGTTGGGTGCACGGGAGAAGAGATGGGGGAATTGGAAGGAGGAAGGAGGATTAGGGCGCTGGCTGTGGAGTGGTTACAATTACGGTTGGACATTATACTTGTGCGTATGTGTGGTGTTCGGTTTGTGGAGGGTATTATATGTAGCAATGGCCGTCGATTCTGGGGATCTAGTGTGATGAATACTGTCACTCTGCAAGCCCAGGGGGCCTCGATTTGTTTTTAATTTGGAACCTACGGTATCCGTGTTTATCGTATTGTATTTGTGATTTGATACTTGAGCGCTGGTACTTGGGGAGATTGTTTGTTTACTTTTTGGATAAAATTCAAAACCAGACGTTAATCTTGACTCTAATCAGCAAAATCACGAGTCAATCATTGGTCTGCTTACCTGATGGATCAGGGGTGCAGGAAAGCTCCCCCTTTCTTGGCAACGCCCCCATCGTTCGAGCACTGTAGGCCGCATCGACCATCGCGACTTCCAGCTTCCAGCCTCCAACCTCCAACCTCCAATTCCACAGGACCGCCTTGTACGGCATTACTCTTTCTTCAGCCTCACCTTCACCGATACTCCCAAAACCACCAGTCGGCGTAGAAACAAATGCAGTTCCCGGCTTCCCTCTTCAACCTCGCACTCCTTTCCCTCCTTGCCTCATCCTTAGCGGCCCCGAATCCAAACCCGGCGCCCGCCGTCGACCCCGTGATGTCGGCCTCAATGGCCATTCCATACACACTTCAGACGGGCCCAACTCGTTACGCTCCCATGCAAACACAGCCCGGACAGAGCATCACGGCGACTGAAACGAGGAGGCAATATCCTACCAGTGCCTATACAATCTTTACCACTAGGGGCCCAGCGCCGAATATCCGGACAACGGTTACCCAGGGGTGGGATTATACCCTTAGTAGCAAGATCAACACGGTATGATTTTATCTCATTCTCAACACTAATCGACCGGGTGTTGGATTTTGCTAACGTTTTTCGGGGGGGCTTTTAGGCGGCGCCACAACCGATGCCGGAAGCGAATATGCAAAAGTTTTTGCAGAGGTGGAGAGATTAACGGTGTTTTACTGGTAGTTGTGGTGATGGTAAAGTTGGGGGGTGTTGGGATATTAAAATGAAGTAAATTAATAATGTTTCCCTTCGTTTGTGTTGGTTTGGTTTTGGACTGGCGTCTATCTATACAGTACAGGGTACCTTGTCTTTCTTTCCTTCTCTCTTCTTTCCGCTGGTTAAGCTTAATTTAGAATTATGGTAAACTACGGATTACTTAATACATAGAGATGTGTGAATTTAGGCACTTGATAGCCCGCTTTAAAAACATAAGTATGAAACAAATTTATCTATCTAGCATGCGATGAGCTTGAGAGGATTGTAAGACGGTTAGCCACGGCCACCTGTAATCGGAGGATTACTAACCTTCCGGGATTGGTCCGAGCTCTCAACTCCCCCCACTTCAATAATGGCAACCTTCCCCGCGGCTCACCTCGTCCCTTCTCCGCGCAACGGTGGACAAACACTGTAACTTCGGTGGGACGCGGAAATGGCCTCAGACTCAACTGTTGATAAAATACTCGCTGGGAAGTACCCCGCTAAGAATCATGCGGAGAACGTTGTAAAGCATCTTCGTGAAGCTCATCCCGACCTTACTGACGGGGTTATCTATCTCGAATCTCAGAAGTCAAAACTTCATGAGAACAGTGATCAAGAAGGTATTTGACACTAGCCCCCAATTCCCTCTATTTTGCTAGTAGTTCAAACTGATGCGACACACCAGTTCCTTTCCGCCAACGCCGCTACTTTTACTACCTCTCCGGCTGCGACCTCCCGGATTCCTACCTCACCTATTCCATCCGCGATCAGAAGCTCACACTCTTCATCCCGCCCATCGACCCTGCTTCAGTACTCTGGTCTGGACTTCCACTCTCTAACTCAGAGGCACTAGAGAAGTACGACGTGGATGAAGTCCTTCCGACTGCAACTGCCGCCCCGCCAACTACATCCAACTCCAGCTTAACGTTTGTAATCAAGAGCCAAGCCTCGTATGCCTTCCCCCTCCAAAACGCTGAAAGCTTGGAGCCAGCTATCGAGCGCGCGCGCGAAATCAAAGACGAATACGAGATAGCCCTTATCAAGAAAGCGAACCTAATAAGCACACTAGCGCACCACGCCTGTCTTCGCGCAATCAAGTCCTCTAGAAACGAACGCGAGATAGAAGCAATCTTTACGAAGGAATGCATCGCAAATGGCGCACCAAAGCAGGCGTATTCTGGGATCTTTGGCAGCGGCAGGTCCGCGAGTACCCTGCACTATGTGCACAATAACCAACCACTTGCCGGGAAACTGAATTTGCTGTTGGACGCTGGGGCAGAGTACAATAATTACGCTTCCGACATCACCAGGACGTTCCCGATATCTGGGCAGTTCACCAAGGAGAGCAGAGAAGTTTACGACATCGTCCTCGATATGCAGAAGCAGTGCCTCGCCGCTTCCAAGGCGGGCGCCGTCTGGGATGACATCCATATCCTCGCGCACAAAGTAGCAATCCAAGGTCTTCTCAAGGTTGGTATACTTAAGGGTGGTAGTGTGGACGAGATATTGGCGAATAGGACCAGCACCGCTTTCCTCCCGCATGGGTTGGGGCACTACCTTGGTATGGATACTCATGACTGCGGCGGGAACCCGAATTACCAGGACCCCGACCCTATATTCAAGTATCTGCGTAAGCGCGGGCCACTTCCTGTCGGTGCCGTTATCACCGTGGAGCCTGGGATTTACTTTTGTGAATTCATTATCAGCCCGTACCTCGAGGATGAGAAACATGCCAAGTATATTGATACGGACATTCTAAATAAGTATTGGGATGTTGGAGGTGTCAGGATTGAAGGTATTTTACCCTGTTGGGTACTGCATCATTTCAGAAGGGGAGTGACTAACGAGTGGTAGATAATATCCTGATCACGGAAGGAGGATATGAGAACCTTACGAATGTGGTTAAGGAGGTCGATAACATGCTTCAACTTATTAATGGATAGATTGGTCTGGGCGTGGAGTGGAGTGGTGGTGTTGCGTTGTAGCTCGTTATTTAATGGCTTGGGCATTCGTAATTGTGCTAGAGATGCGAATAAACCTATACTTTTCGGTCATATGGGTAAAAATCCATTGACCGCTTACCCGACTTGTGAAGGAGTAACCACTCTGACAAAGGAATGGATGGAGTGGGGCTATACCGCAATCCGATCCAAGCTAGATTAGCCACGATGGGAAACGTATGAAGAAGACTGGGGTGCTTTAATCCAAACGCGCTCTGTTGTCCCTCGGGAAACCGAAAGTTTGATATCCCTGATTTCCCCACTTCTACATTTGGCAGCATTTCCAGGACCGCAACTTCATCGCACTGATTCTACCTAAAGACCCACCACAGATGTATTATTCATGCAGGGCACTCGCCCTCTGTGGAATATTTCTCGCTCATTTGTGCTGGCTAATGCCTGTCCTATACTTATCATTCCCCCTCCCTTGTGTATCTACCAATCTTTGGCCATCTATGCTAATGGTATTATACATGAGTTCTTCGAGCTCCTTCCACCTAAGTGGGTTAATACGCATTCCTCCTTGTGATGCCGTGATATTCTCCTTTTATAGTTTTCTGAACCTGAGGATTTCCTTTGGCAGAAAGGTTGTATTGATATAGACTTTTTTTTCTCTCTTTCTTTCTTCACCCTTAAGGTTATATCCCTTCTTCATACTGGAAGCCGGCCGGTCCCTCCTCACTCGCTGGAGTATACAGTAGCTAGCTTAGTATCTGAATGTGGTTGGGGGGAAAACACAAACCCCTAATCCCCAAATTAAGAGACGAAAATAGTGTATGAATAAATAGACGTGATAAGTCCTCCGTGAGTGCCAAAAAGAGCCGAATTGAGGGTTCCTGAGCAGGATATTTCCTGTACTTCGTGGACATACTCGCTATTCTATACCTATCTTTCCATCTCTCAACACAACATAAATCCTATCCAACGGTTAAATAATCCGCGAGTGATCTGTGATGACCGGCATCATAGAGTTGTACAGTAGTCCAAACACATACCCCCTGGTTACTTGGAATGATTCACTGAACCGGCTGCCAAAGCCATCCTGGTGGTGGGGGTAGAGGTATTATATAGCTATTGACTCAAGTGAATTCCGAGACCTGAAATCTCTGGAGGAGATTGGAGCATTGCTGTGCGAGTATCGGGTTTGCAGGTTTTGTAATACTGCCTGGCATATTTGAATCCTCAACTCATGTAGGAGTGAAATAAAGTAGGACACCATGACACCATGCTTTATAGGGAGAAATAGGAGATTGTTGGTGTGACATTTTTTCTTAATTTTTTATGTCGCTTCGCTGAGCACCAGTAGTCGACTTTCTCTCGTGATAACTGTTAGTTTACCTAATGGTGGAATTGGATGGTATATTTCGCATTTGGGGGATTGTTTTATATCAGCTTGTGGGGCTCTAGAGTGGTTCTGACGTTGGTGGGGTATGGCACAAGCATAGTACAGGAGTGGAGGGTAAAGTGAACTGAGAGGCCTCTTTCTTTCTTTGGGCATGGTTCTAAATAGGCTGAGGTCTCTACCGTCCTCTCTCTCATTACAAATAGCTACTTCTTTTACGGTACGCTACGAGGAAAAGACTCTCTCTGCTGACACGATGACATTGCGATGGTTAACCTTTAGATAGAGATTCACAAATATTTGTACGAGTATGATATGTTCAGAGAATTACATTTTCATGCTACATGGTTGGCTTTGTGGGCGAGGGCTAGTAGGGGAGGAGAGATGATCACTACATTGTAACCTCTTGTGGTGAGTGCTCATGTGAGTGCTGTAGGGGAGAGAGGGAGCTCATAGGGAATCCCTTAAAGATCTTCGGGAGGCCCCAGACTTATAGCCAAAGGTAATAGCGGATGAAGTTCGGGGTAGGTGTGGGATGAGCGATTGTGTTTCCTCCGGCTAACTTACCATAGTAAGGCACTTTCCCGCACTGCTCCGCACTTGAGCCTGAATCTATACCCGCGCGTTCCCTGCCGCCCCCACCGGATTTGCCTCACCCGCCTCACCCACGTAATTCCCAACTGCCCCTCTCCCCCTCCTGCTGGCTCTCGTCAGCAACCCCTCTAATCTCCCC
>QOVD01002915.1:0-22715 GCA_003521225.1 Tuber microsphaerosporum | reverse complement strand
AAAAACCCTGCCTAAGCAGCACAACAAGGAGAGGAACGTGTAACCAATACAAACGAAAGGAAACACAAACAAGGGGAACCCATGAGAAAGAAAACCCCAACAAGACATAGAGTAAACACTACACTACAGAACTCGAACGGGGGCCGGCCATCAACCATTATAATATGGAAGCAATCATAACACGAAAGAAACCAGCAAAAATTACATCGCGCCAAGGCAAGCAGTCGCTCAAGGAGGCGGTGCAATACCATGAACAGTCGTAACCGAGGCATGCGGCCGTGGGCAGCCGCAGGGAGGCGAGTGGAGCCACCAGGCAGAGAGGATGCCAGCCGAGAGAATGTGCCAAGCCGACCGTGTAAGCGAGGGCGAGGGTGGAACAAGGGGGTGGCTGTAACCGGACCATGGGACGAAGCGACCGGAGGAGGAGAGGGGGTGGAAGGCAAACAACTCGCTAGAAACAACCGACAAACAGGCCATGCTCGAGCGATTTCGGACCGAGAGGACGACAGCGAGTACCGCGAAGTTACTGACCGAAGCTTTCCCCAGCGAGGGACAAGCCGTAGAACCAAGGGCGTACTTTCACCAAGGTCCGGACACCGTAACGCCGATCGTAAACGTAGAAAGAAGTAAAGCCGACCGGGACGATCGCTAAGCGAGGCTTGCGACCGCGAAACGAGGGGGTGGGTGAGAAGAGCCTTCGAACAACTTCTAGGACAACGCTTTCTCAAGGCGAGGCCATGATAAAAGAGGAAGAAGGTAGTGTCGTCACCCTCCTAGGCAACGAGGCCATCATAGGAGAGGAGAGGGAGAGGGTGGAGTTGACGATGATTTCTCATGGTGTTGAGATTTCAATCGCCGGAGGTGTAGAGGAGATCGTTCGTGAAAACTAACTATCCGGCGGTCACAGCCTCTTCATATAGGCATCCATCCCACAACCCTAACCCTGGTAATTCATACCCTTGAGTCACACAACCTCATGACTCATAGCAAGTCATGTGTGAAATCTATTAGCTGACTTCTAATAAGTCAAATGCACAACACACCTATACCAATCATATTTCAAATAACATTTCATGTGTGCAACTCGTATCACATGTGTAAAACCCATGACTCATAATGTGAGTCATGTGCGAAACTTATAAATCATATGGGTGTCGATATGGGAAAATTGGCCAGACATCTTAAACCTTGTTTTGAGTTATAATACTTAGAAGTTTGCATAGCAACCACCACCCTGTTGAGAAATTCACTAAAGTAATTTTACAGGCAATTTGTGTAATACTAAATCAAGAATTGTAGAATATAATTTTTAAGTAATTTAAATAAGTCTAAAATTGCTTTCACTACAAGACTATGATAAAAAAATTCAAAAAAAGAAATTTTTAAATTTGTGAATTATTATATTATAGAAGTAAACTATAAGTAAACTTAGACTAGCTATTGCTAATTGTAATAATACAGAATCATGCCTTTTTCCTTTTATTCTTAGAACCAGGTAGACGTCCCCGACCTCTACGCTTAACTGATAAGGTACTGGCTTCTTGTAATGTACTACTTTCCCCTTCACCTGTAGTCGGCCTTGTTTGATTATTATTGAAATCTGCTACTACCTTGGCCTTTCTGGCACTCTGGGCTTGTTGATTTTTCTTTTCCCTAACTGCTGTGATTAGTTCCTCATGAGGCTCAGAATACAACCACTGGTTCTGATACTCCGACTGAGCATAGGAGGAATACTTATACCAAGAATCATGGCGCTTCTCTAGGTTGAGACCAGTATCCGGTATTGCTGATGGAGAAATCTGACAAAAGGACTCAAGATTGAAACTCTATTTACAAAGGTTAAACCTTGTCCATGGTTGATCTGGCAGTCGTTTAGCCTCAACGATACCAGCAGATAAGGCACTAAACCGAAAAAACTGAAAGCCTTGAATACCCTTCAGCAACTTCAAATGTCCTCCTAGTGCCTTATCCCAATCTCTAAAAATACTACCTGGAGGATCATCAAAGAGGCGAATTGCCTTAATCTTCTGATTCTTATCAGATGAGTCAACCAGTACTGCATACTGCTCAGGAACCCATACTGGGCTTCTATTTGCCTTTTGCTTTACAGTTCCAAATCCACGATCAACACTATTACGTGTATGCCTCTTAATTTGAAATCCTAAAGTAATAGAACTTATATTCTGTGTTAGTACAAACCAACAAAGATACCACAACATAGTTTTGTTTTTGTTTTGTCCTCCACAGTTATCCGCCTATAAATGTAATTCAGGTTTCTGCTTGTAAATTGATGTTTGAAAGAGATGCAGTAGAGATACTACCTGATTTGCCCCTTTGCCTTGCTCTGCTTCTGTGTGCATAGTATGATAATGTTGCTCAATTCCATCATCAACAATTCCAAGTACATAAAGCTTAAAGGGTTACCAATAGTACCACTCTGAAGGCTGCTGTGGTATTTTAGGAATTTCTACCACCTGTTGAAAGTCAAATGAATAGCAACTGAGTTGACTACCAGCTTCTCTAGACTGCTTGATATCCTGTTCATAGACTTGACGACAGAGACGATATTCTTTTTGGTGTACTTCCAACACTGTAGAATCAATTCTAGATATTATACTAGTATTAATTTCCCCATCAAAATCTAGATTGTCAATAGTTTCTTTCTCCTCACTGAACATGAAATCATGCTTGAATTGGTTTCTCAGAATTGTACACTCATCACAAACATTTTTGAATGGTTTACGAATCTTCATAAACTTAAAAGTATTATGACTTTTCCAATTCTTATAAAAGTACTGAAAAGAAGCATAACTGGCTTGATCATTAGCACGTTTAGCCTGTGATATATATCTTTGATACACAACCCAATAAGAGATATGAGAGGGGAGGAATGTACTATGCTCTAATTCCATATACTTAACTGTTTTTCCATCCGTGAGGCTTCTCTTGAATGTTCTTGTTGCAATAGACTCTCCTTCTTCCTCTTTTACTAGTGTTAAGAAATTGTCAATGTCAACTCTAACTAATGCAGAGAGTTTATTGTTAGATGCCTTTCCATGATTTCTATGGAGCTTTGGTACAGGCATTCTAGCATCTCTAGCATGGTTTATAATACTTTTAATTGTTTTTCTGTGCATTTGCCAGAAACTGCAAAAGACCACTTGGCAGATATTACCTATAAAAGGTAAACAGTATCTAATTTCTGCATGCTTACCATGTTTGTTCTATAGGAGTTAGCTTTATCTTATTCTGATTCTTTACTAATTATATAAAATTTGAAACTAACCTGTAACTGCGAAGATAGAAGGCATATAATCAGCAGCTTCTTTTGCTTTCGTTCTATCTTATCATGATAGTCAAGCCACTTTTTCCACTCAGCTCCTTCAGCTTTATGCGTACACTTCTGAGAGCACCTACAAGAGGCCAAGAATCGTAGAAGGCGTGATCGAGAATCTAAAAACTCATGCTTACTTCCTAAATAAGAACTTAATATCTATAGTCTAAACAGGAAACAAAAATATATAGTATAGCATACCTATAAAGAGTGAATTTGCACTACTAGTATCAGAGTCTAAAGAATAATCTGAACTAGTTTCTTCTAATACATCATCAAAGATACTATCAGCATTATCACTATAAAAAGAGGAAGCTGGAAATTGCAATTGATCAAGACTAATATTTGAATTAGGGGAAGTCATAATTTGATAAGAGATATGATAATTGAAAGAGAATATTGATTCAGTATTTCAACCTACAAGGACTATTTAAGCTATTAAATTGATAATTATTATACCCATAGTATCCTGATATCTAAAATCTTGTAAATATCATACTATTATGATTTCCATTTAATTTATCAACTATCACTCAACCAATTTTGATGATAGGATGTGTTGCATCTGATACCATTTATATTTCTTTAAGGATTCTGGTGCATTAATAAGAATATTCATATAAATCACAAAACTTGTTATAACAATTAATTCTAAGTGCAGAAGAGAATGATAAATATATTTCAGATAGATTGAGAGATAAGCTATTAAACTATGTAATAAAAAAGAAAACTGATAATTGAAGAATTTAAATTTTAACACCAAGAAAGGGACCAATTGTAATGACAAATATATTTTGAAGTCTAGGGATCATTCTCTCTAGGCTCAAGAAGTATTATATGCATCAAGGCTAATTTGTTGCGTTGGTAGAGGTGGCCAATTTTCGCATATCAGCACCCATATGACCACAATCGTAAGTTATGTAAAAACATCAACCAATAACATTATAACAATGACATCGCAAGTACGAGTCATGTGAAACAAATCACAAACCTATGACTCATAACCATGAGTCACGTGAAAACCCTTATCCTCGCTTAGTCAAGTTTGTGACACCTAAAGGACTTACTTCCCAGTCTTTGAAGGCTGGGTTGATGCCAGCGTTTCAATACTTGCATCAAGAAATGTTAAAGGGGTGTCTACAAAGGTCCTAAATGCTCCTGGTCCACCAAGGGGGGTTGTAGTCCCTATGGTCCTCATGGTCCACTCTGATCCGCTCTGATCCACACTTTTTACAAATTTTACCAAAAACGTGGACCATAGTAGCCCAAGAGAGCCATATACATTTTGCTGATGTGGGGGTGGAGGAGGGGGCAGGTACTTTCAGTTAGGTTAGCAATTAAGTATTAAGATTTTAATAAAAATAAAAAAAGACAAGAAAAAGAAAAAAAAAAAAAAGAGAGAAAAAACAGAAACAAAAGGGCTTCTCATATTTTTCTGGATAAGAACTGCCACAATGGCAGCCAGAAAGTGCTTTTCAACCTTGTTGATATAGTAAAACATTGCCTATCAGCTTGGATTAGTACTCAGAGTGGCAGATAGGGTAAAAGAAGAATAAACTGCATGAAGACTTACACTACCCATAAACAGAAAAACAGCGATTAGTGATGAGAGCTGCCAGCCTACAAGTTGGAACCTGTCTTGAGAGAAGTAAAGTTCGTTCTGAGCTCCACATACCGATTGTATATCTTCCACCACCGGCATCAGCAAGCACTTCTAGATTAAGATGAAAAAAATGAAAAAAAATGAAACAAAAAAGTGAAAAACTAAAATGAAGAAAGGAAAAAAACCCCTTGAGGAGTCTACTAAAATGATTCTCAATGGCAGAGAGCATCCCACCAAAACGATTTTCAACTAAGGAAAGCTTGTCCTCCTATAGAAAATTTAAGAAAAGAAAAAATAAATAAAAAAAAACAAAAACAAAGGAAGGAGGAGCGCACAAGACGATCCTTAGTTGTCTTGGTCAGCTCAACAGGTTTTCCAGTTGGTTCTTTCACTGGGAGGTTGACACTTCTGAAACCGTCCCAAGGCCTGGGGCCGCCCACCATGCTTGCACGAGGTCACGTGCGCACCCTGCAAGTTGCTCCTCTTGTGCGGAACATGCTTGTTGTGATGAGAGGGAGAAAGGGAAAAGAAAAAAAGAAAAGAAAAATAAATAAATAAATAAGGCCCTGTTTGGCACACCACCATATAAAAAAATGGCATTTTTGTTAAATACTCCATTTTTGCTAAAATGCAAACCCCTTTGGCCAATCTGTATAAAACCATCCATGTCAAGATGGTAGCTGCCATTCTGACTATTGTAATGAAAGGAGAAATCTAGTAGGAGGCCTGTGAGTTGAGCTATAATCAAAAAGGTGCCATGTTGAAATATTTCATTTGCAACAAAAAGGGCATAAAAGTCAGAAAAATACCATTTTTCTTGTGTGCCAAACAGGGCCTAAATAAATAAATAAAAGGAGCCGGAAGTGGGAGTTTGGGGTCGAGGAAAGAGTGACCAAAAGAGGTAAGGAAGGAAGAGAGGAAAGGAGAGGGTGTGCAGGTGCCTATTTATAGCCCACCTGTCGGCCAAAATTTAGCCAAGCCAACAGGGGTACCTTGGCGAAATTTTGGCCGACAGCAGTCACACAAAATAGGGTTGGGTCACTCACCTCTTGAACCTTCGAAGCCACCCAATCTGTGCGAAAGTTTCGTCCGAAAGGTTTTGCTGCCAAGAGCATTGCATGGAGGTTTGCTCCCGCACGTGCCAAACCTAAAACTGTGGTCTTGGCGTTGCTCGCGAGGCACAAAGCGTATTCCTCAGCGACGTGGTGGCTCATGCCTTTGGCCCGGCACGCCAACAAACAACCGCAAAGGGAATCTCCTTCTCTTTCAATTCTCTATCAGGGCAATACATGTAAAAGGTGTCTCTTGAGAATCCCTTAAACCTGATCGCAGACTTTAATCATTTGGGATCTTTAGCAGAGGTAAGAGCGGTACACCTGCTTATCCGGGATGGGTAGACAGAGGCTAGGCGTGATAGCAAACCTTCTACCATTTAAAACCACCACTAGATACCAGCACTTCGCCTACCCTGCATCGCACCATACTTACAACTTCCCACGATACAAATATCCTTCGAACCTTTCAGTTACCACAATCATTTCTCACCGCGCTAAACAAACCAACTACCGACCCATTTTCGATAAATCGACACACAGTTCTGCGACACAATCATCACACATGGCCACCACTAATGCTCCCAACGACGTGGCTGCAAAGCCAAAGGTCACACTGTTTTGGTTCGTATCCAACTTCCCCCTCCCTCTAGCCGCTTACTCGAGGTCGCCCCCTGACAAATTTGTTAGGCTAAACCAATCTCGCGCCCAACGCATAGTATGGCTTCTCGAAGAGCTCGGCCTGGAATACGATCTCGAAGTTTACAGGCGTGTGGATAAGCTAGCCCCGCCAAAGGCTAAGGAAATCCATCCACTTGGGAAATTTCCAGTAGTAAAGGTTAACGACGATCTACTTGCTGAGTCTGGATTTATTACCGAGTACTTGGTTGACAACTATGGCGAATGGCTAAAGCCGAAAGACCGCGCTTCCTTGATGAGATACAAGTCAGTTGCCTCCCTTCTACTCTCCCCCACGCTCTTTAGCGGTTGGAGGTTTCCTAAACAAGACATGCAGATATTTCCTTCATTATTCGGAGGGCTCTTTTATGCCTCCCCTACTCGTTGGGATTGTAATGCAGGGTGTCAAGAATGCTCCCGTCCCCTTCTTCTTGAAGCCACTCGTCAATATGATATGCTCCGGTGTTGAGACAAAATACTTGTTGCCAAACTATAAGACTCATTTTGATTTCCTCGAGTCCGAAATTTCCCAGCGCCCGTGGCTTACTGGAGAGGAGTTCACTGGCGCGGATATCCTGTTATCTTTCCCACTTACCGCGATGAAGGGGAAATCGATATTCACCCAAGAGAATTATCCGGCACTTTGGGCGTATACAGAAAAGCTCACTGGGAGGGAGGCGTATAAGAGGGCAACGAAAAAGGTATGATTTGGAACGAGTCCTGGGCTCCCTAGACTTTTCGAGACCCTGGGGGTAATGTGACTAACCCATTCTGGATAGACCGAAGCGATGGAGGGAGACAAGTTTTATTAGATGGAGATGGCACTGTATGATACCAGGGAGGCTTGGATTTACCGGTATTTCTCTTTAGTGAAGACTATTGGAACGCATATCAATGTGGTTGTTGGTTTGGGGGTCTTGACCGCTGGCTGTTGTTTCGTAAGCTTATTCTACGCTTGTACTTGTATGAATCCCAGCCAATATGATGGCTTGATAGACGCCCGGACCAGTCACCTGAACACTTCATCCAATCTTAACGGCCTACCGGTACTGTACGCTGTGAGAGATTTTCTAGAGACCTTTTCTATCCGTTGGCGAGAGTTGGATCTCGTGTTGCCTCTCCTCTCTGCCAAAATTGAGCCGATGAACAGCTTCTCGCTTATTAAAGGTCTCCCACCGCTACTCTGCAGAAAGCAACAACAAAGTTGGGACCGCCGGTCATGCGAGCGGGACAACACAACGGTAGGACAGGATGCCAGGATCAAAATCCAACTCTCAAAGCCTCAATTTCAGAGTAAAGAGCAACGCAACGAAGGAAGGAAAGTCCCGGATGCGGCCCGTGCGCAACAAGGGGAGAATCCGAGTGATTCGTTGTGAGCACCTCGGAAGCTGCGACCGCTCATTATGACGTGAGAGCACTGAAATAGCTAACCTCAAGTGCAAACCGGTGCCGATTCTTCGCTCCCAGGCACGAGTATCCTTTCTGCCCGTATCATAGTAACCTAGTCCATGGCCTTTTCCCTACTACCGCACAAAACCGACGGACTGCCCGAATATGGAGATTACTGATGGGACGGGCAAGGGTCTTTGAACCAGGGGCTTACTGTAAATATCGCCGGCAAAAAATGACTTAGGGCCTGTCTGGCACGCCGTGATTTGAGCCCTTCGCTATCTCAAATCATGATTTAGGCCCAAATCATCATGTGAAATATTCATAGTGCTTGGAAAATTGAGAATTGCAATCACGTTTGGCAGAGGGCTGTTTGCAAATCGTGATCTCAAATCATGATTAAATTTCAGATCGCGGCTATCTCAAATCGCGGCGTGCCAAACAGGCCCTTAATCTCGTAGGAGTGACCACAGGAAGGGTAAGAGGCTTTGACAGTTTGAGCCCCCCTGCCCGTCTCATCACCAACCTCTATCCCCAAGTGCAGTAGCCCTGCAAGCGGTACTAATCCAACAGTATACGACACCTTAAAAACTACAGTAGAATAATTGAGAATGACGCTAGGTCCGGAGTTTCCCCCCTTTGGATTGAAGGGAGAAATCATAGTGAGAAGATTCTTTTTCAGCTCTCGGTTGAGACAAGTAAAAAGAAAAAAAACACAACGGATCTTACTAGGAGAGGCAACTCCAACGTCCTGGCGAGATTCTCAATTACCGGTATTACAGTTTTTACGGTATATCCACAAAACCCTTCTTTCTCACTACAGAATTTATCCATGCTGTTTTGAATGTTGAATGAAATCCCACCTGGCGGTTGGTGGTGGGGTACCTAATTGGTCAATTGAATGTCTCCTAGGTATAATCCGGACCACATGATGCCCTGTTATCCCTCTCAACACCTGATAACCTTATCAAAACATCGATGCTGGCGAGCGTAATACGTTAGAACCTCCAGCCGCTCGAGGTTGGATGGCAGTTGGGCAGTGAGCACTATACTACCGGTAGTGCGCATGTGTGCTATATGTGGGAGCCTGCGTTTATAATCTACCGCACAACGGCTCTTCTGGAAAAGAGTATAAAAATCCAAGCTCAGGTCCCCTAATTCCTGATTTTTGTTCACTAGCATCAGCAAGTTCAGTTTCCTCCAGCTAGCTCTAGCCCCTCAGGTCATCAGGTCATTTTTCTCCCCGCCAATTACATACTATCTCACACTCTATCTCGAAAGGCACCCTCTTCTCTCTAAAAAGCCAACAAAATGAATCCTCAGGTCATCCTTGTCACTGGCGCGAATAAGGGTATCGGCTATGGAATTGTTCGCAGCCTGCTCACTTCTGCCCCTTCCCACTCTATCATTTATTTGACCTCCCGTGATGTTTCTCGTGGACAGAGGGCTGTCACAGAACTTTCTGCCATTGGAGGGCGTTCTTCGAATCTGGTTTATCACCAATTAGACATCACCGATGAACAGAGTATCGACACCTTGGTCAACAAGATCAGGAATGCCCATGGGAGACTCGATGTACTCGTCAACAATGCTTCGATTGCTGGGACTGACAATGAATTGATGGTTGATGTTAATTATTACGGAACTTTAATGGTATGTTGCCCCCCACTGCAACCTTCCCTTCGTATGGGGGGGAAAAAATGGAAAAGGAAGAATGGAGCTGAGCGAGATACCAACGAATGCAGGTGTGCAAGAAATTCCTCCCGATTCTTGACAAAGAGCATGGACGCATCGTCACCATCGGCTCTGCGATCGGTCATCTCGCTGCATTCGAAAACGAGGAGATAAGGAACCAACTCGGCAACCCAGAACTGACAATTGAGGAGCTGAGTGCTCTGATGGACAAGTACAAGGTTTGTTGCCCCCATTTCCTCTATATTTCCTTGTATGCGTCTTTGCCGGCCAGTTGGTGTTGTTGTCTCAGTGACTGATTGTGATACTGGCTAGGCGGACTGCAAGGCCGGTAAGGCGAGTGAGAATGGATGGCCCATGGCATACGCTGTCACCAAAGCCGGGGAGACGGCACTTTCTGGAATATTGGCTAGGAAGTACCCTAGCCTGCTCATCAACGTTTGCTGCCCTGGATGGTATGTTGCTTTCCCCCCCTGCCACCTCTTTCAGTGGCCGGCACATAGCTGATAGTTCTTCTCTGCCAGGGTTAATACCGAAATGGGTGCCTCCATGGGAGGTAAGCCACCAAAGACCATTGGTAAACCTTCCCACCCATTCCATCTAGACCCTTATTCCATCCCACCATGTGTAAGTAAGCGCTAACATGATAACAAGACGAGGGTGCAATGATCCCCGTTAGGCTTGCCGTCAGCGACCTCGGTGGCATTTCTGGAGGGTTTTGGGAAAACCCTAGCGTCATGGACACTGGCGTTGGTAGTATCTCGGTGTGGTAAAACGCAGCCACCATCACCATCACCGACTTGGCCTAGTTATAAGAAAACACTCCTTGGAACACTAAATTGTGTTCACCATCATGTACAATAGCCTTTTGTGTTCTTTCGTCGTCTGCTTCACGCGCTATGAGCTTTTTGGGGTCGGAGCTTCTATCTTTTTTTTCTTTTCTTTAATTTCAATTTTACCCTTTTCCTTCTTCCCTCTTCCCTCTTACGGCGAGGAAGGAGGAAGAAGGACTGAAACAAAAATCCCCTTCCACCTATCCACCCACTTGTGATATAACTATTATAACCCGATAGCACATGTCCCATCCCATCCATGTCCACATCATGAACTCGTTCAAGAATTAGAGCACTGCAAAAAATTATTCCCACTCGCGCCATAGTGCGTAATCCCATCTACAACATCCCACAAAAAATTCAAAAGTTAGCCCTCCAATAAATTTCATTCCATTCCAACAAAACCAAATAGGAGAAAAAGAAAGAAAGAAAGAGAGAGGGGGAAAAAAAGAAAGAGAAAGAAACTCACCACAAAATGCAGCATTCGTCCCATCCCAACTTCCTATAACAACCCTATCTGCACCCGGAGCACCACCGGTAAACACATGGCCCTTGATAATCGGAAACTCGTAGTACGGGGCTTTGCAACCAGAATTGAACGTGAACTTTTCACGGTTGTTGTACTGGTGCGGGTAGTTGTTTGAGCCTACTTGGGTACCGGCGTTCAGATGGCTCAGAGCTGCACTAGCGGCGGCGGAGACTTGTTCTGATGTGAAAATGTGGCCTGGAATGTTGTTAGCATTTTTATGTGTTGTTGGATGTGTGCTAGTAGTTGAGCAAGAGGTGGTGGTAGTGGTGATGGGGGCTGTTGTTGTTTTGTTGTTGGGATGGGCACGGGACAGATAGCGGCAAGGGTTATGAATGTCTCAGTTGGATATACGAGCACGCACCATGACAATCAACACCTGTGATCCCGGCTACAGCGGCAAGAGTTGGGGTGATTACCGCGGCTATTAAGAGGAGGAACTTCATCTTGGGAAGAGTTGTAAAGTACCGTATGGTAGGACACAAGATATCGTTGGCTAGCCTCGTGACTCGAAACGAAAACGATTCTGACCTCTCGGGAAAAAAAGGGAAAGAAGGGAGCGTTCTCCTCTTTATAACTATTCCATCTGCTCCTCTCCTTCTCGATATGATTATCGTCGAGCCTGTACCTTCATCTGTCTCGTTTCCGCCCCGTCGTATTAAGTCCTTCCTTTTGCCCTCAGCTGAGCTGGCAACTGGAACTGCCCTTCTATCACTCAGCCGTACACCAGAAAAGCTGGGCGAATCCGTTTCCTTTGGCAAAGATTGGTTTTGGAAGTCGTGTTGTAGAATCTCAAATGATTGGACCGTGTAGGGTACTGTACGGTACAAGTACTGTGCCCAAGGAGATGTTTTCGTATAAGGCAGGGGCTATTTCGTTGGTTAACTGCCCTTGTCTTGTCCGAAAACATTTCCCCCAGTACTTGCACGAGTACTATGTCGTTCGAGTTGCCTCCTCTGGTACGGTTGTTTTATTCCCCCACTTCCTCCCAGGGCAGCAGCTGAACAACTCACATTTTCGGCATTTCCCGGGGGAGGAAATTTTGGACTGACTTACCTGCCTGTAGCACGCTGTTCAAATACCGTGCTTGACATGTTAGGGCAGTCTACTCGAGTACTGGTCTGGTATTAGAAGAGGTACTGTAGCACGAATCAGGAAGCTGAATATTCCCCCCCTCCCTGCAACGAGGAAAATGAGAGGTCGATATACACGTGCAGTATGATAGGACTCTGGTTTCAGTTGATATTTTACTTTTTTGTCATTATTTTAGGCTGTCGATCAGCTTTTACATCGAAAAAGGCGGCTCATGATGAGTACGGCAGGGCGTTGTGAAGTACCAGTACCGTAAGCAAGAACTAGAATAATTGAACCTAACGTTGGAGTCGCCTCTCCTAGCAAGGTCTATTCTACTCGAGCATTTTCCTTTTTATTTGTCTCGGCGGAGGGCCGAAAAGCTAGTTTTTTTTTTCGGGAGGGGGTTCTGGACGCCTTGGCGCGAAGTTTAATTATTCCAGCTCTTGCGGTGCACAGGTCTACTCGAATAGCAGTAGCGCCGTACGGGTACTGCCATTGCGGGAATGCACCAGCACTATTACCGGTAGAAGCATCTATCCCAGGGGTTGAAGAACGTCTTGGATGATGCTGAATGCTTCTGCTGTGTTCCACTCTGAAGTCCGGTGTTGGAAAAGCACTAGCATGGGCCCGCCGAATAAGCGAGCGAGCACTATTTTCGCGGAGCACAGGGGCGGATACAATTTAAGTCCTCGTTTCATGTGTTTGAGGCTGGAAGGTGCACAAAATTCTTGCCTTTGGGGCACAAACGCACTCTTGGATTGGGTTTATTGGTGTTTGCTTTTGTTTATTTTGTTTTTGTTTTTGTTTTTGCTTTGGGTTTCTATTTGTCGTGAAATCTCGCCCGAACCAGGCAGCCGTACCCTGTGGAAGCGCTACCGGTAGCCATATATAATAACTCAAATCAATTCACGGGAAGTAAGGAATTGAGGAACCACGTGCTTTCTTAGGGGGAAGCTAGGAGCTTTAACTCGGAACGATAGGGGAAGTATGATAGGAATTATCAATACCATTGTGATAATAATATGATAATATCAAGCAGGTGGTAAGAGGGAAAATAAAAGCCTTGTGGCCGCGCTTACCCTTGGTTAGGGCTCTAGAACATATGCCATTGATAGTCTATCCCTCACTGGTAATTTTTTTGGCAGCCATAGCGTAAAGATAAAGCATTGGTAATACATCCTCATTCATCCCTCTTTGGCGCTTTGGAATCATTGAGAATGCTAAATGAGCAGTTCGAAGTCTGGCTTTGACGCTGAGCCTTTAACTTCTAGGCACTGGGTAAAGAGATAAAATACAGATGTGTGTTGAGAGCTGGAATTTGTTTGTACTTTCGCAGCCTCAGTCATAATACCACCCTTTTTTCTGAGCCCTTCTTCCCCACATGGAGGTGAGCGCCGGTGCAGGTAGGCAGTCGTTTAGGCCTAGTATACCCGTTCTCCCGTCTCTAGTTTCATGTCACTTGTGGGAATCATACAATGTCACTCGATGGCAAGCTTTCTGGCTTCTTCAGTGACAGTGACGACAATGCTGTTACTTCCCTGCACCGGATACGTTGAAGTATTGACTGGTATATTGGGTATTTAAAGGTCGCCGCAAGTGAAAGCCTTCCGCCCATTCTGAAGAACAAGGGATTGGTTAAGAAGCTCTCTATTTCCCTCACTAACTAAGGTTGTGGCCCCCAGATATTTTCTGTAGCATAGGCCCCGTGTGAGATTGCTCTTTTACTCGCTCTTTGAGACATATGCCACCCATATTAGATCCCCTCAGTGCCCCATATACGGCCCCATTATTTTAGACATCGAGTGCACAATAATGCTACTGATTCCTGCATAATCTAGATCGAACTATAGCTATACCCTCTACCGAATATTTCCCATAGGTGTTGTTACGTCTGAGGCTTTGGAAGTTGGAACCGGAGCGTAGAATATTTGAAGACTCCCAGGTCGGTTTTTTCCAATCTAATTTTTAGCCTACTTTCACTAGTCTTGGGGATCATGATAGCAGAGTAGCTACACGCCATGTAGCGCTAGGAGGGCGGAAAGTGACAAAAACTTGTCTACAAACCAACTAGGTATGGAACCCAAGTAACATGGCTAGGAGGGAGGTCTTTTACGTGCTCCAACCCGTGCTGTCATCCGATTGATCTTATCGGGGCTTCCCCACAAAATGGATATCAATAAAATTGAGACTTTATACTAGAGTGCGGGATTTGTTTGTTATTCAGGATCTCATAGAACCAGGATGCTCAGCAGGGCTCTCCAATTTTCCCATCCCCCACTTGATATAATAAAGGTATCACCTCGCACAGTGCCTGCCCCGACCGGATATGAACTAGTAAGCTTTCACCTGGCTGTCGAGAGGCTCTCTTCTTTGGATTGGGGTGATTTTTCCTCCTCCTGGAAAGGGGCTGTTAACTGCTTCTGAGATAATATAAATCGAATCACCTTCCTTGAACTGGACGAGATGATTTTCTTAGTGATATTCTTGAGTACATATATCAAATTTCGAGGATACCACTTGAGCCTTAGGAGGAGTGAGGCGGAAAGCAGGAAGCCCTCGTTGGTGCTTAACCATTTGTTTGATAGATTACCGTAGCGGCGAACCACGCCCGAGCACATGCCTAGAAGTTAAGATCCCACTGGGTGACTCACCTGGCAGGCGTAAACTTCCAGATCTCCAAATTTCAGTCATCGGTAACACCGCAAAGTATGATGCTCTTGTTTGTTGAATTTGACTGGTAATTTTTCTGGATCCAGAGTAACGCTTATTGGTGCAATTCTCAATGGCAGTCTTTCGGCTAAGGAATATTGCCAGCCGAAGTTTATAAAATTTGTCCTAAACACCTGCGGGAAGTCATCTGGTATGATGTCGAGATACAGCGCGGCCATGGTTTAGAGATAAACTACGTTCCGCGAAACAGCCCTTTAGCTGTTGGGTACTTAGTCCCCAAGTCCAACCAATGATCTTACTTGACACCGCCTGCGCCCTACTGGGCTCCGAGGGCACTCTTTTATAGGAGCGGACCGAGTGGTTACTCTGAGGCCGATGGCGCATGGAGGGTTTCACGGGCAGTCGTAAATTTATCGTGCGAAATAGATGTTTCCGGGGATTTTTTATGCCTATTTGGATTGAGGCTCGATCACGTGGGAGTTTACTAAGCAGTGCAGGATTTCATCAAACTATTTGGAGTCCTTCCCCTCCAGATTCAACCCGCCCCCACCACAGATGTCGCTCTACCTCGAGAGCTCAAAAATTATCGCCCGGGCCAATTACGGCGGCCTGCGTGCAGCCGTATATTCCGACAGATCTATAAAATCGAAGCCGGAGCAGTTATACGCATTATGTGTTGAGACCCTCAAACACCAGGAAATCCTCAATGAAGTTATCGAAAAATCCCAAATACTAAAGGTCGAGAAGAAGGTGAACCCACCCCTGGAAGGGGCGAAATTTCCATCCCAGGTCCTTATTTTCCCCCTAACTTGAAATCGGCTTCCGCCCAAGCCATTGTGAACTTTGCTAAATTCTCACGAGTCCAACCTAGCTCACGCATCCATTGGCATTGGTACTCTTACACGACTTTCTTATTTCAAAGAACGGAATTGCTACCTCCAATGGGCCACTGAAATCATCGATATTGAGAAATCGAGCTCGCTTGTCAGCTGAATTTACCCGTGCAAGACTCAAGCGTGGCTTTTCGACCAAAGCGGCCCTTCTTAAGTCAAACCGGAACCAACCACCGCGGTTTCCACGATGGGTTCGAATAAACAATCTGAAAGCCAGTTATGACCTACTCATGAATAAGGGTGTATTTTCCGAATTCACTCCTATAGACGATCTCTCGAAGCTCTATCCGAAACCCGATTATTTACCAAATAAGGTCTATGTGGATCCTTACGTCGCTGACCTTTTGGCGTTTGCCCCTACTGCTCCCTTGTTGAAGCATCCGCTTAAGAAAACTGGTGCCATTGCGTTCCAGGATAGAGCCTCTTGTGTCCCTGCACAATTGCTGGACCCTCCCCGCGATGCATACGTCGTCGATGCTACAGCGGCCCCGGGAAATAAAACTACGCACCTTGCGTCCTTGCTGGGACCTGATTCTAAGGGAAAGATTTTTGCTTTCGAGAAGGACTATCGAAGAGCATTCACTTTGAAGGAAACGGTTGAGGCAGCAGGGGCAGAGAATCTGGTCGAGATTAGACCTTCAGAGGACTTTCTCAGGAGTGTACCGTGGAGCCCCTCCGAGGAGAACGGGCTCAGTAAAGTCACGCATATCCTACTAGATCCAAGTTGTAGCGGAAGTGGTATTGTGGAGAGGGATGAATATGCATATGTGCCTAGGACCGATCCAGACAGGCGAAGGCGCCCAGGCCCAACATCGGACCATCCGCTAAATAAATCACCAAGCGCTGTAGAATATGAGGATAATAAGACATGGCGGCCAGGGACCTCAGAGAAAGACCGGCTTTTCTCCCTAGCCGACTTTCAGGTCCGGATAATCGAGCATGCTATGCGTTTCCCCAATGCAACACGGATAGCATATAGTACCTGCTCTATACACGCACAGGAGAATGAACGGGTTGTCATGGCAGCACTAAATACTTCCGTTGCAAGGCACAGGGGGTGGGTGACAGAGCCTCGGTATCTAAACAGAATGAAAGATTGGCCCAGGAGAGGTATTGTGGAGGAATGCGAGGGGAACGAACAAGTGGCAGACTCATGTATCAGGTTCGAACCATGGGTTGACGGGGGTATCGGTTTCTTCGTGGCAGTTTTTATCAGAAACGAGCAACAGCGAGCGCGCTTACCCGCAGCCCCGGCTATCAAATGGAATTTGGCGGAGAAAGCAAGGCAAGAACGTGCAACGATTGCGGGAGGGTCGGGGGATGGTGAGGAGGAGGAGGAATGGGAAGGCATTAGTGATAGTGATCTGCCGGCAGAATCAAGTCCCCAGAGGCTAAGCTCGGCACGTATCCGGCGCTACCCCGTAGGGCCGCAAGTGGACACTAGGGCGGTTGAGCCCCCAAGCCCAGTGAGCGGGCTAGCTTATAAGATATTCGCCCCAGGCGGCGACAAATCCGACACTGACTCACAGCCCAACTACGACCCCAACTTCTCGCAAGGACCGAAAATCATACGTGGCGGGCAAAAGCCAAAGAAGAAGACCAAACGTGAAAAACAGCGCGAGAAGCAGCAGGCGCGTGAGAAGGAACTCGCCCTTATTCGGCCGATGAAGATGCGCGAACGGGAGCTTCGCTGGGGCCGGAGCGGGGATGGGGAGGATGGCAGTGTGTATGGCTCATGGGCACAAGTCTTTGAGAGAGAGCTTGAATACGTATCGAAGAGAGCGAAGTCTATCGAGAAGCGGAGGGCAAGTGTAGGAAACCTGGACAGACTAAGGCCTGTTAATATACCTCTAGAGGATTTTGACAAGAGGGATTTCTCACAGCTGCATATTGGACCTCAAGACGAGTAGAGAGAGGCTGTGGATAGTTCGTGCTGTATATATTAGACCGTGGCTGCCATTGTTTGTATTTAGCATGATTGGTTTGTGAGGCGGCTTTGTGGGGAACTGAAACCCTAGGAGGGGTGGAGGGGCGGCGGTCTTTTGTGAGTTGGGGGATTGTACTATATCATGTTATGGCACTTCCAGGGGTTTCTGGCAAGCCAATATACAAATCACTCTAGTCCTTTCCTGGTTCTCTCTACCTCAAACAATCGAAGGATTTAATAATAATAATAATAAAACCTTTCCCGGTTCTTTTTGTGATTTTCCTGATCACTTGATGGTCACATTGGGGTATTCCCTCACGTCGAATCGCTCTGTATGGTGCCTATGGCCAGTCCTAATACACAGCACCTCACCTCAAAAATTGAGTGCCAGAAAGCCAACCACCAAAGGGAGGACGGAGCGCTTTTCTTGGGCACCACTGCCACCGCCGCCACGAAGCGTAAGAGGCTTGCCAGAATAGCAAGCCTGCCTACCCTCTTTAAATTGGGACAATCAACTACTATTGCACACCACAACTCACTCGGAAGGATCATTTCTTAATACCTCCCAAAACTTCTAGAGACGGTGGTTTTTAGGAATCTAGAATTCATGAGCGGCAACTATTAGACGGATTCCCCCGTTTTTTAAGCGTGCTAGACTAAATGTGATCACCACATTGCCGCTAGCGGCTATAACAGTCTAACCAAGTATAGAATTTGGCAGCGAGTGATACGTTGTGGTTTCCGAATGGCCTGGTTGTTGGTTGATTGGACAAAAATCTATCTGAAGGCAGAACATTTAAGTATTAGTAGACGTAATACCTAGCCACATATTTTTGCTATAATGTGGATCTGACGTTGTTCTGATCGGTCATTCCATTGATCTCTGTATTCTCTAGATACTCCTACTAGGCACTATGTTGCTTGATCCCGTAGTTGGAATGCATAGGTGTACGCCGGGTATGCCTTCCTGTACTCCGACGATTTCCTTATGCTTACATCCCTATATAGTGCCCCGCTTTCCCTTCTCCCCTCCTTTCTCCCTTTAATTTTTCTTCAATTAAGAACACTCAATAAAACTCTCCTCTTGTTCATACAACACAATTCACAAGAAGAATCACGAGAACGGACGCAAGAGAGCAGATATTGGGCTGAGGTTTAGGTACTTGCTATTGCTGATAGAAAAAGAAAGGAGAGATTTAAGGAGAGAAGAAGAAGGAGAAAAGAAAGGAAGCGATGCTTAGAGATAGGCTTTCACACAAGGAAGGATGAAGCACTCAATCATAGAGTGTCACTCAGGAGAGTAGAACTTGGAGAGCACAGGCACGATTTCCAACGCCCCCAGATACCCTCCGGACGTTATCCCCCCAGCCATTTATATCCCTCCTGACTGCCCCTGAATAGCTATCCAAACGGAGAACCTCCCCGCCACTCGCAGACCGAGCGCCACGAATCACTCTCATCTCCAATTCCTCTATACGAGTTATCGTTTAGAGGACTAGGAACACCCCATTAGATAATAAAACACCTTCCTTTAGAGCGATGCTGACAGCGTGAGACAAAACGAAATACCGGCGACCTCCGATTGCTCCTATTGCCCACCTTCTCGGACAGCGCACCGCAGTCTCGGGAAGTTTTTTTCCTCATCTGCGATACCGCAGTGCCCTCACTAGCTGAGTGATCATAACACGATAGCAAAGTATAAGCAGTAATAGCCAGCACCACCGGCTAGGGACTTTTAGTCTGTCTAAGGATGAGCTGCGATAAAAGCGTGGGTGCTCGTCCTGGCAGGAAGTACCCGAGGACCGGATATATTTTGTATAGGTGCCCAGGCATCCACAGATATTTTGCTATAATATTGTTTCTTTAATCCTTATTTTCGAGTACCTGTGTTTTTTTTTGCCTGGCACGAGTAATGTGTATAGTTGATTGGCTGATTGCATCGGACAGATTTCCGACCAGAGGCTAAGGCATAGTCAGCGATGCTTTTCGGTGCGAATCCTTGCACTGGGTATCCTAAGTTTTCTGTATAGTAGGCTTAGGCTCTGTTTGGCGTGTCACAACATAAATATATCACAATAAAAGTTGCAAATGGCATATATTCTAAAATAAATATAGGTGTTTGTCTATAATATTATTATTATTATCTTAAAATAAATATATTGAGAGTAAAAGGTCACTACCCTAGGGCTATAGAGCTGAAAATGAAGTCACATTCATGTTTCTTAAAAGAATTTAGGTCTGGGCTACCCTGATTTCTGTGAGAATCAAATTTTTAGCCAATTTTAATTAAGCATTGTGTTTATTATTTATAATAATAATATTATTATATAGATAGTTAATCATATAATTTATGCCATAAAAGTCACTTTTAGGCTATAAAAATGGCGCGCCAAACAGAGCCTTAATTTACAAGGGAAAGTTTGTTCTTTCAGAGACTCGCTTTTTGTCCTTTTGCCATAAGCTGGTGGGAGGTCTATTAGGGGGTTTGCTGGTAGTGGTAGCTGAAAAGAAGGTTACTATGATAATATTATAATAGTAATTAGAGTCAAATCAATCTTTTAGGGTTGGAAATTAGGTAGCAGTGGCCAAGGTAAATGTACTGTATAGTGGTGACCGTCAGGCGCTAGTAGTTGAAATAAGACGCGGTTGAGGTGAACTTACGATTGCGTCAATAGAAGAGCCCTGAAAGGATTAGTTCTGGCTACAAAGAGTTAGCCTATGTCGTCTTATTGCGGTTTTGAGACAAAATCAGGATAAAAATCTTATTTAAACGTATCATACTAGCGCCTGATGGTCCTCATCAGTTTATGCGGTATCGCGCAGCAACAAAGTATACTACCGTACTAAGTTAAGTAAGATCCCATTCTCTACTTCCCTCCCCTTAACCAATACTAATATTAGATGGTAGCACTAATTGGATAACACCACTACATAGAGTATTACTAGAGCTTGTACCGGTATTGTGCTCGGGCATCCTACCTAGTCCTGATTTCTTTAGTTTCAGCCAAGAGAACAACTCAAGAGCATCATACGGAACTCTCTTTCTTCCTTCCTCCGTTTATCAAAGTCTTCCGAGTGACTAGAGAGTCAAGTCGTACCTAGGCAACCAAATGAAGGATCTATCGTGTGATAGCGGAGATTGGTCTAAAAACCGTACGGCGGTAGGAATATGCTCAGGGTTAAAATCATTACCTAGGTAGGAGGCTTGCGTTGTAGGGCCAAGGTCCCCCGCATGGTGCAAGTCCCCACCAGTGAACCCAAATATGTTACCGGTATCCAGATTCCTTCCTCTTTTGAACAGATCTTTTAATTGAGAGGCTAATCGGGGCGATATTACCTGTCTGACAGCATTCAGGGCTTACCCCTCTGAAGAAATACTCGAGTAGCGAGGGGTTCGAAAGGCGGATTTCTCATCAACACTCAGCCCAGGAGACCCTGTCTACCACACCATCATAATAATAATATGACCGGTATGTCATGGTAAGATGACAGAGTAACGGGTTGCACTGAAATTTAGAGTTAATCGAGAAGGATGCCCTTCCAGTCGTTTCATCAGGCACCGGGGAAGCACACAAATGCTAGCCAGTCAAAAAAATGAATTTTTAAAAAAGCAAAAACTACTCACCCCCGGAAAGAAAAAAAATCATCGGGAATTCATTCATGGATTTGGGAAAGTTGGCGAACCCTAGTACCGGTAGTGGAGCCCCTACTCCAGCACCTTGACCAGGTAATCAAAGGTAAACCTTGCTTTTGACTGCCCCTTCACGCTCTCTAACGCCCGACAAGCGTGAATGCATCTCTCGTTCAAATCTTGTAGGTTTTGCATGTCTTTTCTTTCTCCGCTACGCCGCGTCCCATTGGGGCTGCTCGAGTACATGTACGTCCAATAGCCCCTCTGAAACCAATTAATTTACTGTGAACACGTTTATGGGGATCGGTGGAGCCATTTTCCAATGATGGGATTTAACGCTTGTGCCACTTATACTCGAGTACTTGTATAAATAGCTATTATCTAAATGCGCTGTGGTGCTTGAAGTGATCTTGCATAATTCATGCTATCTGCCCTGCAAAGTTTGGTGCTCTGGTGTACACGAAGAACCTGAACATTTGAGCCCGAATTTAGTATGGGCGTACGGATGTGCACAGACAATCCGCCATACAAAATTTTGATCCCTGTGTTCAGGTTCTTTTTTTTTTTTTTTTTTTTTTTTTTTTTATCACACTTTTTGAATAACGCTATCTACCTATCCTAGCGCTATACTAAGAGGTTTTCTGTAGCAATAAAGTCTGTCTACTTCAATCGCCAAATCCGACCACATCAAACCTGAGAATTACATCTGAGCCAAACCCCGCGTCTACTGAAATGTACTCCACTTCTAGACCCAGCACTTGAGGTCGCACTTAGGTGGGAAAGCCTCCAGCAAAACATTAAGTGGCCCGTTCCATTCACAGGCCTCACATGCTGTAACGCCAAGAAAAGAACCACCTCCACCGCTAAAACACACGCCACCGATATCAATCCTTCCACAGATAGTTTAGGGCCTTCGACGTAGACCCACCACCGCCCGCCCTCCCCCTTATACCTTAACTACCGCTCCCAAATGTGCACCATGGGTTGCAAGACTTGCAATGGGTCTCGTCCCCCATCTCACACCCGCTTCAACCCTGCCAAAGTAGTATAATATCACAAACCTGACTAAGCGAGGAATATGGTTTCACATGACTCATGGTTATGAGTCATAGGTTTGCGATTTGTTTCACATGACTCGCACTTGCGATGTCATCGTTATAATGTTATTGGTTGATGTTTTTCACATGACTACAATTGTGGTCATATGATTTATGAACTTTCACACATGACTCACATTATGAGTCATGGGTTTCACTCATGTGACGCAAGTTGCGCACATGACTTATTATTTGGATTATGATTGGCTTAGGTATGTTGCGCAGTTGACTTGTTAGAAGTCAGCTGATGGATTTCGCACGTGACTTGTTACGAGTTATCGGGTCGTGTGACTTAAGTGTATGAGTCACCAGGGTT
>QOVD01002914.1:9674-32041 GCA_003521225.1 Tuber microsphaerosporum | reverse complement strand
GTCCTTCCCAAACTGGAAAGACGGTTCTACGCCCCCCACTCCTCCACACTCCCCCACGCCAACTCTCGCCTGATCACGGGTAACACCTGCGATTTCGTGGCCACAGTGCTACGCGAAGCACAGTCCCTCCTCCCTCGTTCCTTCATCGTTTCCGTCAGCGATAAAGGGGCCATCTCCCTTATGGTAACGGACCGACACACTCCCGGCTCCTCCTATTCCCCCTTCTTCGATGCCTTCTCCTCTAAGCTCAACCAAGCCTTTGCCGTGGGATCTTCCCCTTGGGAAGCGTTTCGGATGGCCCCAAACTTCGTTCCAGTCGCATTGCATAGACTCCACGTTGAGCTTCTCCCAGACTCCAACACCACTCTATTCCCTTTCCTGCTGGAATCTATCCATAACGCCAAAGGATTTCGGATACTTTCATCTCGATTCCTCAACCCCGACCCTCACTCAAGAAACTCCAAGAAAGCGACCTCGGTTATCGTTATGATCCACCCGGATCACCTCAACGATTTCCTTAAACCCTTCTATCATCTCAGACAGCTGTGCAGACCAGAGAAAGCCTTCCGAAAATCCTCCCTCAGTATCTGCGCCAACTGCTCCTCCATCGGTCACCCGGCCCCACTCTGCAAGGCAACCCACCCCACCTGCCCCCTCTGCTCCCTTCACCATACAAGGAAGGAGCACCGGTGTCAAAATCCGTCTTGCCCGAAAGAGGGCAATTACAAAGTGGTTCCCGGCTGCTGCCCCTCCTCCCCCCTCAGATGCCCCAACTGCGAGGGCCCTCACCAAGCCTCTGAACTCTCCTGCCCGAACCGCCCAGTTGATCCGAGGCGCCCGCCCCCGGCACCAGAGTCGGTGGACAGCTCTGAAGGCGACGACGGCATGGACATCTCCGCCCCCGACCTTGTTTCCCGCTCACCTAGAGTTCTCCTCCCCCCATTCGACCCCACCACCCGGAGGCCCACGAATATGGGCCCCCCTGTCGAGCCCCCCACGCCGGCTCGGCCCACTCCAGGACCCAGTGGCCCCGTCCCTCAAGGGGTCCCGTTTTCCTTCTCCTCCTCCTCTAATCCGGGCGGTGCCCACTAATGCGGGCAAACGCCGCAAAGTTATAATCCCTGACTAAAGTATCCTTCCTACAACACAACCTCCTGGGGAGCTGGAAAGTGTTTCTTGCCTTGTTTAGTAGTTTTTCTTTCTTAAAAACCCCTGTTGACATTGTTGCCATTCAAGACCCTCCGGTCAAGTTCGGTCGCCTTCCTTCTTTTGCTGGTTTTAAACTTTTTTCCCCCACCCCACCCGAGACCCTGAGACCAAGAGTCGCTTTTTATGTTTCCCTAACGTGTTTGGAGCAGGCTTCTGTCCTCCCGGTTACAACAGGCTCGGATAGTTATTTTTCCCTTGATTTATTTTTTGATTCCCCCCTGAGAGGCTCGGCCAACAGATGGCTGGTTTCTAATTGCTATAACACCTTTACCCGTGCAGGGGGCGCCCCTTCGGTACCCCCTACCGCTGTCTTTAAAAATGTTTCTTTTCCTACCATGATTCTGGGGGATTTCAATGACCACCACCCTGCTGCCGACCCTCTCAGACATTTCAACCAGTCTGAAATGTCTCGCTCCTCCCCTTATTTTGACCTAGCGGCTGCTCTGGATTTCTCATTGTTGAATGTTGCACGAGTTTATACTAGGTTTTCGTTTGATGCTCATGCTAGGCTTGGGGTTATTGACCTTGCCTTTGCAAATATTTTTCTTTCCCGACTGGTTAAGGCGGAGTGGTCTACGCCCCTCCCGTCTACTGGTTCGGATCACGTTCCCTGTTTGATTTCCTTTGATTTCTCCCCCTTTAAACCTGTTCCCCCAAAGCCGGACTGGGTAAGGCTTCACTGGGAAGGGGCCACCGCGGCCCTCGACAAAATTCAAATTTCTACCCCTGTCTCCTCTCCCTCCATTGACCAGCTAGATATCTGGTTCGATACAAACTTCTCCAGAGTCCAAGGCCCCCTCCGGTCAAATGTTCCCTTCTCCCGCCCCTCGGCTAGGGCCAAGCCTTGGTGGTCTCCTCTCCTCTCCTCGCTCAGGAAAACATACCATGCTGCAGCCAAGCGTGCCCGTAAAGCCAGGATGCACGACGACCCCCTTCCCCCAGCTGAAGCCCGTACTGCCAGGGCGGCCTACTTTAAGGCAATCCAACAGGCTAAGAAGAAGCACTGGGAGCAATACCTATCCACTACGGACCCACACTCGGTCTGGCACGCCAGACGAGCTGTGTCTGGCACCCCCTCTGTCAGACTCCCCTCCTTTCTGGGGGCGGACTCACCCGCCCAGATCAATTAGGCCATCCTAAACCATTTCTTCCCCACATGGCACAACCCTGGATACCCTCGCTTCGCTACCCTAGACCCTGACGCTCCCCCAGTCACCAAGGAGGAGGTAAGCACTGCCCTTGGGGCGTGTTCCCCCTCTTCGGCCCCTGGACCAGACACCATCTCCTACTCATTCTGGAAGAAGGTGCATTCGAAGTACCCTAACCTCATACCCGCGTTGTTCTCCCCTCTCCTGTCTCACGGTCACCTCCCGGGCTCGCTCAAGGAGGCAGACCGCGTGATTCTGGATAAACCCGGGAAATCCTCCTATGAGTCCCCTGCTTCCTTCAGGGTAATTGTCCTCCTCAAAACCTTCTCCAAGATCCTTGAACGTATCGTCTGCTTGAGAATTGGTAGAATAGCTCGCGCACTTGAACTTATACATGGGGATCAATGTGGTTCCCTCCCAGGCGTTTCTACCTTTGACGCAGCGGCCACCCTCGCCCATGAGGTTCGGGCCCTTCAAGCTGACCGTGGCTTCAAAGTCTCTACCCTTTTCCTGGACATCAAAGGGGGTTTCGACAATGTCAATTCCGCGGTCCTCTCCTCCAAGGTACAGTCCCTCGGCACCCCTATATACCTGGTAAAGTGTGTCTCCTCCTTTCTCCACGGCCGCCATTGTTGCCTCCTTTTCCAAGGCTCGCCAAGGATTTCCCTCCCGGTGTCAGTGGGAACCCCCAAGGGCTCCCCCCTCTCGCCCCTGTTGTTCGTGATATACGTCTCCTCCATGCACCTCCCCATCCCCCGAGGGCTTGTCCTCTCATACGTGGACGACTTCGCCATCACAGTCTCCTCCCCCTCCTATGGGAAAAAAATCTCGCTCCTGGCTGGCCATTACCGGACTCTCTCCGCCATTGGCTTACAGTTGGGTGTCCCCTTCTCGGTTCCGAAGAGGGAGCTTATCCACTGGCGTACCCCCCTACAGAGCGGCCCCCTTTCTTCTGCCCCAAACACCCTGGATGGAAGCACCTTCTCCCCCGCCTCCTCCCTCAGATGGCTCGGGTATTGGTTCACTCCCTCACTGTCCATCTCGCCTCACTTCAACAAAAGACTTGCCCTGGCCAAGGGTCCCTTCGCCGTGATCTGCTCCTTAGGTTCACCGGCGAAAGGTATTCCCCCTTTCCTGGCGGTGGTCCATCCGGTCCTTCTCTACGGGGCCGACCTTTCTATCCCAAGTGCCAAGATGACAGACAAGATGGAGGTTTTCTGGAGGAAGGTCCAGAGGTGGTCCACCTCGTGCTTCTCCTCCACCCCTATGGGTATCTTGTCCTTCGAATCCTGCCTTCCCCGAATCTCCCTTATAGCGCTTCACCAACGACGCCTTGCTGGCCTTCGCATCTCTTGTCTGCCCCCGACGGCCAACCCGGCAGCCGCCAGACTGCACCCTTCTTTCCCAGGTCTTGACGACTGGAGGTCTCCCATCTCCGCGAGACAATATGCCACCAAACAGCAGCCAAACTACCTCCCCCTGAATTGGGCTACCCCACCGTCACGTTGTAGGAGGCACCTGCCCCTTGACTCGATCATACACACCGCGTACACGGCCCTCAGCCGCCCAGCATATTTCCCGCTCGTCAGGACTGATCTCTTGCACTTGCCTGCCTCTCTCCCAGACCCTCTTCTCATGTCCAAGGCAAATAAACGCCACAAACTCCTCCTCAGACAAACCCTCATCACCTGCTGGAAGGTGGACTTTTCGCCTCCCCTCTACTACAATTTTCCCCCCTCTCTATCGGCTCATCCGTTCCAGGGCCTTCCCCGCTTCGTGGCTGGTAGGATTAACCAGATGAGGGCCCGTAAAAGCTACCTCGCTGGCCACCCTTCCTGGTACAACAATAACGACTCTTCTATCTGCCGACACTGCGAAGTAGAGGTAGAAGACTTCCAACACGCCATCCTGACCTGCCCCTCGAGATCGGAAGCGCACTCCCTTTTCCTCCCAAGGGAGCTTTCGCTGGACCCTACGTCCCCCCTCTGGGGTTCCGCCTCTCTCCTTAAGGACCTCTCCGGCTATATTCTCTCCATTGCTACGGGTATCCCCCCAGAGATGCCACCGTACACCGTTCCGCCCCCACCGGTGGTTCCTTCTGTCACCCCGCCAGCGCCCCCCACCAGGGGTCCGAGGACAAGACTCTTCCCGTCCAGCAACCTCATGGAGGGGATCACAGACACACGTGCCAGGGCCCTAATGATTTGCAAGGCCCCGGCTTTTCCTTAGTTTCATGAATTTATGGTTTCGCTTAAGAGTTTATGTATTTTGTTTTTTGTTAGGATTGGCTCTTAGCTATTATACGTTATTTTTGTTAAAATTTATCGAACGCGACTGGGTTCTTCGCTACTGGAGGACTTGTTTTGTTTTGGGTTTTGTGTTATTTTCTTTTTTTTAAGGGTTTGTGGGTTTCGTTTTGGCCATATCTGATGATGCACGCTATTTCTTGTACCTTAAAACAACGAATATATGATATGAAAAAATAAAATAAAAAAAGACCGACGAGTAGTTAGTCCGCCTCTCTACTAAAGGGCCTCTCCGGCTATATTCTCTCCACAGCTACGGGCTTCCTCCCGGAAATGCCACCATACACCGTTCCGCCCCCATCGGTAGTTCCTTCCGTCACCCCGCCAGCGCCCCCCACCAGGGGTCCGAGGGCAAGACTCTTCCCGTCCAGCAACCTCCTAGAAGGGATGACAGACACACGTGCCAGGGCCCTGAGGATTTGCAAGGCCCGAATTGCACCTTAGTTTCATGAATTTGTTGGTTTCGCTTATGAGTTTAGGTTATTTTTTTTGTTAGGATAGGATCTTAGCTGTTATACGTTGTTTTTGTTAACAGTTATTGAATGCGACTGGCTTCGTCGCCACTGGAGGACTTGTTTTGTTTGGGTTTTGTTTTAATTTGTTTTTATTTAAAGTGTTGTGGGTTTTGTTTTGGCCATATCTGATGATGCACGTTATTTCTTGTACATTAAAACAACGAATATATGATGTAAAAAAAAAAAAGAAAAAAAAAGAAAAAAGAAAAAAAAAGAAAAAAGAAAAAAAAAGAAAAAAGAAAAAAAAGAAAAAACCGACAAGTAGTTAGTCACGAACGATCTCATCTCCACCTCCGGTGATTGAAATTTCAACAGCATGAAATATCATCCTCAACTTCACCCCCTCCCTCTCCTCTCCTGTGATGGCCTCGTTGCCAAGGGGGGTGACGACACTACCTTCTTCCGCTTTTATTATGGCCTCACCTTGCGAAAGCGTTGTCCTAGAAGCTGTTTGAAGGCTCTTCTCACCCACCCCTTCGTCCCACAGTCGCAAGCCTCGCTTAACAATCGCCACGGTCGGCTATACTCCTTTCTAGGTTTACGGTCGGCGTTCCGGTGTCCGGACCTTGGTGAAAGTACGCCTTGGTTCTATGGCTTGTCCCTCGCTGATGAAAGCTTCGGTCAGTAACTTCGCGGTACTCGCTATTGTCCTCTTGGTCCCAAATGACTCGAGCATGACCTGTTTGTCGGTTGTTTCTAGCGAGTTGTTTGCCTTCCACCCCCTCTCCTCATTCAGTTGTCTCGTCCCGTGGCCCGGTTACAGCCACCCCCTTGTCCCTCCCTCGCCTTCGCTTACACGGTCGGCTTGGATCATTCTTTCGGCTGGCATCCTCTCTGCCTGGTGGCTCCACTCGCCCCCGGTGGCTGCCCGTGGTCGCATTCCTCGGTTACGACTGTTCATGGTATTGCACCGCCTCCTTGAACGCCTTTAAAGCCTTGGACGATATAATTGTTTTACCGGTTTCTTTCGTGTTATGATTGCTCCTGTATTATGATGGGTGATGGCTGGCCCCCTTTCGAGATCGTTAGTGTAGTGTTTACTCTATGTCTTGTTTGGGTTTTCTTCTCATGGGTTCCCCTTGTTTGTTTTTCCTTTCGTTTGTATTGGTTACACCTTTCGCTCCTTGCTTTGCTGCGTATACACTGTTCTTATTGTTAGGGGGTAGGACTTAATGCCAAGTGGTTTTCCTGTTGTTTCCAGCTGGTAGGGCTTTGGGGATTTACTTTGTCGTCCTCTTCGGCCAGCCGATGTTGTTCTTCTCTCTTGTCTGCGTGATCGTGCGGTTGGGCCCACACCAGAGGGTCTTGGGATGATGGCTTTTTCCACTGGCGCCAGATTGGTTTGGGGTTTTTTCTTGGCCATATCTGATGATGCACGCCTGTTTTGTACACGGTAGTTGTAGAAACAAATGCAAGCTGATATAAAAAAACAAAAAAACACAAACCGACGAGTAGTTAGTTCCTCACGCAACCATCTAAGTACTTTCTTATACTATCAAGTCAAGTATCTTTGGTATCACGATTCCCGACGAATAAAGAGAAGTGTCTCTTAGCGAGTTCTCGACTACACGATAGGAGCAGGTGTGTTCGGCTATTAACGTAGTGCGCGAGAATCTCGCGGTAGTTACCTGCTGTAAGTATCGCTGGGAGGAAAAGATCGCTACATCTGGTTGCGTCTCTTCGCAGCACCTAACAAACACACCAGGCGTCGGACCAATACCAGGACCCACTAGCAGAAGCAGTATTCGACACAGAAACTCTAGTCGAAGCACTTCCACAATCCGTTGGCACATCAAGGGCCAGAAGCCCAGTATCGCCAGAAGTAAGATCCCGGGAAGGATCTGAAGGAACAGTATCACCAGCCATTACAAGAAGGAACCAGATGTCAGCACCACCACCAGCCGCACAAGGTGGGCCGAGCAATCCCCCAGCGGGCGGCCCGGCGACGGCCATACAACCGGCAGGATTCACAGAAGAACAACTAAGGCAGATCATCCAATTGGCACAGGGCGGGGAAAGGAACCCGAGATTGAAAGTCAAACCATGACCCGAATTCAAAGGAGAACGAGAAGCACTACGAACATTCATAGCAAAATGCAATTTGTACTATGAGGCGACCGGCATTACCATAGACACAGAAAAAGTGACATACGCAAAGTCAGTATTAAGGGGAGCAGCAGCAAAATGGATTACACCATACGCGGAAGGAAGGAAAACAGCCAACTGTGAAACCTGGGGCCGATTTACCGACGCACTCAGAAGACAGTTTGCCGACGTTGATGTACAGAATGCAGCCAGAGCCAAGATCGAGAGCATGGTTCAGGGAAAGCGAAATATAACCGACTACTGGAACGAATTCCGGTTAACAGCAGATGAGGCTGATTATGACGATTAGTCAATGTAACAATTATTCCTCAAAGGAATCAACCCTACCCTACAAGACGCGTGGGGACAGGACAATTACGAAACGGACGACGTCGAAGACCTTGCCAATTGGGCCATCAGAAAGGAAAATCGCATCAACTTTGTCCACAGTATACCACAAAAAAGCACATCAAACTGCACGGTCAAAGTACCAAGATATCAGGATGGCACATTTAGGCCAGCCATCAATGATCAAAGATGAGAACCTATGGACCTCGATGCGACCAGAAGACAACCCAACTGGAGGTTACCCAACCACGAATTCAGAAGAAGACTGAGGGAACAACTATGCCTTTAATGCGGAAAAACAAATCACCGAGCAAAAGACTGCAACAATGCAAGGGACGGATGAGACTATACTAGTCAACAAAGAAACGGGCAGAGTCAACGACGACCACCATGGGGGACCAAACCCAAGATCAGGGAAATAGAAGTGGAGAGAGAACCTGAACAGTTGGGAAACGAAGAAAGTCCCCAGTAAGAGATGGTCTGAGGGACAGACCCGAACGGAAACCCATCATTTTGGCAAATTACTACGCGGCACTCAACTACACAGAAACACTGGAAAACGAAAACAATCATATTATGGTGAAGGTCAGACTTCACTGAAAAAAGGAAACAGTTACGATCAATGCAATTATCGACTTGGGAGCAACAGAAGACTTTATCGACCAGGGGATATGCAAGAAGCACGGGATCCCGACAATACGAGCTCAGTAACCAAGAGAAATTTAGCTAGCGGATCGGAAGCCAAGCAGCATGGGGCCAGTCACCCATGTTGTGAAAGTATCTATGGACATCAATAGCCATAGGGAATTAGCAACTCTCCAAGTGGCGAATTTGCAAAACTATGAGGTCATCTTGGGAATGCCATGGTTAGGAACGCATATTCCGAATATCAATTGGAACGATAAGAAGATTACCTTCAACAGCGAACAATGCACAACATGGTGTTTGAATAGTCCACCTGTTGCGTATGCTGTACCGGAAGCGGAAGCCCGGGAAGAAAACTTGATCACCAAGTTATCTGAAGTCCAGGCCAGCATTGACAACCGTGTCAAGTTCAAACGATTGACCAACGAAGCAAGAATACCTACGAAGGGATTGGTTGAGATAGCAGGAAACGACCTGTACGCAATTGAAAACCTCAGCATACCAGCCCAGGGGCAGGTAACCATCGGAACTGGAATAGCCATTGGGCTACCTCACAACACTTATGGACGAATAGCTCTACGCAGTGGTCTCGCAGTCAGGCATAGACTCAGCATCAAGGCTGGAGTTATAGACGCCGATTATACCGGTGAAGTGAAGGTAGTAATGGTCAATCGAGGAACTACCGAATACATGGTACGAAAAGGAGATCGAATCGCATAGTTGATTATCGAAAAAATCAACGACTGAGAGCTATACGAAGTAGCTTCACTGAACGAAACCGCGAGAAGCGACCACGGATTCGGCAGTACGGAAACCAAGGAAGACACTAGTCAGAAAGCTAGTGCGTCAAAAACAAGGATCGAGATAAGCGAAATCTCGGCTAAAGCATTCGCCCACTTCTACCGGAAGGGAGAAACCACCGGGATCATCAAAAGAAGCTGGATCAAAAACGAGATGAGACTGGAAGCAGTCAACATCAGCACGGAATTGGCTATCAGAAACCAAAAAGCCAATGAACAGAAGGAACTAGAAGAAATAGTTCCGAAGGAATACCATCACCTAATGGACGTCTTTGAAAAAGAAGAAAAAACTGGACTACCGCCACACCGATCAGGAGTTGACCTGGAAATCAACCTAAAGAACGCAGAAAAAGTCCCAACAAAAAAGATATATCCACTGTGCGCAGACGAACTGCACGAATTACGACGATATATCAACCAGAACCTAGAAAGAGGATGGATACGAGAAGTATGCACAGACTTAGGGTCGCCCATACTATCCGTCAAGAAAAAGGACGGAAAGCTCCGACTCTGCGTGGATTCCCGAGGGCTTAACGAAGTTACCAAAAAAGACCAGTATCCACTGCCACTCATTAGGGAGGCATGGGATCGGCTTAACACTGCCAAATACTTCCCGAAACTCGATATCAAGGACGCCTACCACAACGTTAGAATCAAGGAAGGCGATGAATGGAAAACGACTTTCTCAAGTAAATTGGGAACATACGAATACCTGGTAATGCCCTTTGGGCTAACCAATGCACCTGCGGCATTCCAAAGATGGATCAACAATACGGTTCGAAGGTATATCGATATCTGCTGCATATTATATTTGGACTATGTCCTAATATACTCGGACACTTTGGAACAACACCGAAAAGATGTCGCCAATATCTTGGCAGACATATACGAATCAGGAATGAAGGTCAAACCTTCCAAATGCGAATTCCAAAAGAAAGAAGTGGAATACCTTGGAATTATCATCAACGAAGACGGCATCAAGACAGATCCCGTCAAAACAAAAGCAATATGGGAGTGGACGGCACCAACATAGATTAAGGAAGTGCAATGCTTCCACGGCTTTTGCAACTTCTATCGACGCTTCATAGAAGGATTCAGCAGAACAAGCAAACCCCTATACCAGCTTACCGAGAAAGCCGTCAAAAGGGAATGGGGAGATGTCGAACAGACAGCATTCGAAGAACTACAAAGGAAACTCACCACGTCACCGGTTCTAGTCCATTACGACCCCGACAGACCAACGATGATTGAGACAGACCCATCGAAATATATCTGTTCTGGAATATTATCACAACAAGGACCAGACGGAAGATGGAGACCAGTCGCATTCCGATCCAAGACGATGAAAGACGCCGAAATCAATTACGACGTCCACGACAAAGAACTATTAGCAGTCATATAAGCCCTAGAAGAAAGGAGAAGATACGTCAAAGGATGTCGACACCAAGTACGAGTTATGACGGACCACAAGAACCTGGTTACCTTCATGAGCTCAAAGAACCTTAACGACCGACAAAAACGATAGGAGCAACGAATACGTCAGTTCGACTTCAAGATATATTACCAACCAGGAAAAGAGAATGGGAAAGCGGACGCAATCACCCGAAGAGCGGGAGACCTACCAACGGCAGGTGATCCAAGGCTCATCAACCCCCCTCAAATACTACTTCCGAAGGAGCAGTATGGGGAGGAAATCAACGAATTGGAACTAATGGAATTCCAGGACATGGACGAAGGAAAGATACAACAAGCGAGCCAGAAGGACGAATACATACAACAAATCAGGAATGCGTTGGACAAGGAAGAAAAGGAAATGAAAGGGGTAGCACTCGGGCTATGTCAATGGAAGGACGAACACCTATGGTATCAGGGAAAAATATGGATACCGGACGACGAAGGGCTCAGGACCACCCTTATCTACAACCACTACGATGTTCCACAGGCTGGGCACGGAGGAACGGCGAAAACTACCGAGCTCATATCCCGCAAATATTATTTGCCAAATATGAGGGGAACAATCACACGATACATCAAAAATTGCGACACATGTCAACGAACGAAAGTGGTACGACATGCACCCTATGGACTATTACAACCAAACGAGGCACCTGATCGACCATTGAAGTCGATAGCAATGGACTTCATTACAGACCTACCGGTATCGAACGATTATGACACCATCTTGGTCGTCATCGACTGCATGGCCAAAATGAGTCATTTGATACCATGCCGAAAAGACCTAGACGCGCGGCAGTTTGCAAATCTATTCCTACAAGAAATAGTTCGACTACTTGGAATCCCACGAGATATCATCACGGATCGGGGCACGCTATTCACATCAGACTTGTGGAAGGACACCACAATGAAAATGAAAATTGAACGGCGACTCAGTATGGCATTTCACTCACAAACAGACGGAAAAACAGAATGGACCAATGCCATATTGGAACAATACCTCCGAGCCTATATCAACTACCAACAGGACGATGGGTATGAGGAATTATCACTGGCAGAATTTGCATACAACAACGGATATCAGGAGACGATGAAGACGAGACCATTCTATGCAAACTACGGAATCAACCCCGAATACGCAAAAATTGGTCATCTGATGCAAGCGAAGAAAATCTGGACTGAAGATATGAGGGAATTACATGACACACTACGAAGCGAGATGGTGGCAGCACAATTACGACAAAAAGAATATTACAAACAACACAGAAAGCCCGATCCGAATCTCCAGTCAGGAGACAAAGTCTGGTTGTTGCCACAAAACATGAAGACCACGAGACCATCGAAAAAACTGGATTACAAGAAAATCAGGCCATTCAAGATAGTGGCAAAGCTTGGCAACAGCGCTTATAAGCTGGCCCTGCCACCCACGAGGAAGATACACGACACATTCCACATCTCCCTGCTCGAACCCTACGAAAATAACAGATTCCCCTCTCAAATACGAACTCCTCCTCCGCCTATTGAGATAGAGGGAGAATACAAATATGAACTCGAAGAAATCATCGACTCTCGAGTACACCGAAACCACTTGCAATATCGAGCTAAGTGGACGAGACATTCACCAGAACACGATAAAACCTGGTACCGCGGAGAAAACTTCAACAATGCCGAGCAAGCAATTCAACGATTCCAGTCCCGCTACCTAGGAAAACCAAGAATGGGTACAAATGGAGTCCCCACAACGAACCGCCGCAGCACTCAAGGACGAAGAAGGGTGGGGCGATTACGGCAATCGCAGCTACGGCCCATTTCCGCCTACTAGCCCGCCATATTCTGGACGACCAGAATCGGAGCTGGATGCAAACCAGGTCGAGGCAAAAAGGAACATAGAAAGGAACGAGCATCGCAGCCTATCGTGGACGGGCTGTTATGACAACCAATACCAAGTCTACATCGGCGAAAAACTAGGAGGGAATTGGTTGCCTCGAAAACCAAGAAGTCATGGTACCGGGCAAACGATACCCTACGAAACGCTTTACCAATCGGCAACCACTCCTCCTCCTCCTCCTCCTCCGACTAGACCTAAGCGAAGGTCACACTCGGAGATATAGAAGTGGGAAAAGTGTTTCAAGGACAGTTGTCTTTTCCACAAGAACGACAAAATCCAAGCCGGATATTATCCCAGACCAGGAGGGGCTCAAGCACCGTTCAGCTGGGAACACGAAATAACGAGGAGAGGAAGACAAGCCGTGAGGAGACGGCTTGAGGGGGAGAGGAGCATCAACGAAGAGGAGGAGAGAAGGGAAAGGGAAGGAACGGTTCCAGACGTGGACAGCCTAGACAAGCAGATCGACAGACTACTAGAGCGAAACGAACACCTGGAGAACATGATACGACTACAAGACGAGACAATAGGCAATCAGCAGAAAACAATTGCGGATCAGTTGAGGTCGCTCGAGGGCGCTAACACCATGCTAGGAATGGTGAGAACGTCGTACAGGAACGAGGAGAGTATCAACAGACGACTAATGAGGCAAGTTAAACGCCTCGGAACTCAGATGTTGGATATTGGGAAATAAGCATCGAGAGACCGATGCTAAGGGAAAGGGGAGCTAAGGTCACAAACCTGACTAAGCGAGGAATATGGTTTCACATGACGCATGGTTATGCGTCATAGGTTAGTGATTTGTTTCACATGACTCGCACTTGCGATGTTATCGTTATAATGTTATTTGTTGATGTTTTTCAAATGAGTACGATTTTGGTCATATGATTTATGAACTTTCGCACATGACTCACATTACGAGTCATGGGTTTCACTCATGTGACGTGAGTTGAGCACCTGACTTGTTATTTGAATTATGATTGGTTTAGGTATGTTGCGCAGTTGACTTGTTAGAAGTCAGCTGATGTATTTTGCACATGACTCGCTACGAGTCATGAGGTAGTGTGACTCAAGGGTATGAGTCACCAGGGTTGCGGTTGTGGGAGGAACGCGTATATAAGGGGGCCGTGACCGACGAGTAGTTAGTCACGAACGATCTCCTCTACACCTCCGCAGATTGAAATCTCAACACCATGGGAAATCATCGTCAACCCCACCCTCTCCCTCTCCTCTCCTGTGATGGCCTCGTTGCCTAGGAGGGTGACGACACTACCTTCTTCCTCTTTTATCATGGCCTCGCCTTGAGAAAGCGTTGTTCTAGAAGTTGTTTGAAGGCTCTTCTCATCCACCCCCTCGTCCCACGGTCGCAAGCCTCGCTTAGCGACCGGCCCGGTTGGCTTTACTTCTTTCTACGTTTGCGGTCGGCGTTACGGTGTCCGGACCTTGGTGAAAGTACGCCCTTGGTTCTATGGCTTGTCCCTCGTTGGGGAAAGCTTCGGTCAGTAACTTCGCGGTACTCGCTATCGTCCTCTCGGTCCGAAATCACTCGAGCATGGCCTGTGTGTCCGTTGTTTCTAGCGAGGCGTTTGCCTTTCACCCCCTCTCCTCGTCCCATCGTCTCGTCCCGCGGCTCGGTTACAGCCACCTCCTTGTTCCTCCCTTGCCTTCGATTACACGGTCGGCTTGGATCACTCTCTCGGCTGGCATCCTCTCTGCCTGGTGGCTCCACTCGCCCCCCGCGGCTGCCCGTGGTCGCATTCCTCGGTTACGACAGTTCATGGTATTGCACCGCCTCCTTGAACGACTCCAAAGCCTTGGACGATGTAATTGTTTTACCGGTCTCTTTCGTGTTATGATTGCTCCCTGGTTCAAATAGGGTGATGGCCGGCCCCCTTCTGAGATCGTTAGTGTAGTGTTTACTCTATGTCTTGTTTGGGTTTTCTTCTCATGGGTTCCCCTGTTGTTTGTGATTTCGTTCGTTTGTAATGGTCACATCTACGCTCCTTGTTTCGCTGCGCATGCAGTGTTCTTTTTGTCAGGGGGTAGGAGTTTATGGCAAGTGGTTTTCCTGTTGTTTCCTGCTTGTAGGGTTTTGGGGTTTTGCTTGGTCGTCCGCTTCGGCTAGCCGACTTTCTTTTTCTCTCTTGTCTGCGAGATCGTGCGGTTGGGCCCACACCAGAGGGTCTTGGGATGATGGCTTTTTCCACTGACGCCAGGTTGGATCGTGAGGTTTTTGTTGGCCATATCTGATGATGCATGCTGTCTTTTGTACCTCGGTAGTTGTAAAACAATAGTATATGATATAAAAAAAAAAAAAGAAAAAAAACCGACGAGTAGTTAGTGGAGGTTTTCTGGAGAAAGGTCCAGAGATGGACCACTTCCTGCTTCTCCTCAACCCCCACGGGCATTCTGTCCTTTGAGTCCTGCCTCCCCCCCGTTGCCCTCCTAGCGGCACACCAACGTCCTCTCGCCGGCCTCCTAGTCTCATGTCTCCCCCCGTCTGCTAACCCAGCGACGGCCAGACTACACCCGTCCTTCCCTGCCCTAGACGACTGGAGATCTCCCACCACGGCTCGCCAATACGCCGCCGGGCTCCAGCCGAACTATCTCCCCCTTAACTGGGGAACCCCGCCAATGAGATGCAGAAGGCACCTACCCCTGGATTCAATTGTGCACGACGCCTACATAGCGCTCAGCTGTCCCTCCTTCCTCCCGATGATATAAACTGACCTCCTCGACACTGCTGTCAACCTGCCGGACCCCGTCCTCATGGCCAGAGCAAAAAAACGGCTCAAGCTCCTCCTCAGACATTCCCTGCTCTCCCGTTGGAGGACGGACTACCCCCCTCCCCGCTACTATGACTTTCCTCCCTCCTTGTCTCCTCACCCCCTGCAAGGCCTTCCTCGCTTTACAGCTAGCAGGCTTCAACAGATGCGGGCCGGATAAAGCTACCTCGCAGGCCACCCCTCCTGGTACAATCACGACAGCCCCACGCTCTGCCCCCGCTGTGGCACTGATGTGGAAGATTTCAAGCACGCCGTCCTCACCTGCACCGCGAGATCGGAAGCACGCTCCCGTTTTCTCCCAAGGGATTTGTCGCTGGACTCCTCGTCCCCACTGTGGGACTCCGCCTCGCTTCTGAGAGGTTTAGCCGGTTAAGTTCTTTCGACTGCCATGGGCTTTCCCCCCAATATGCCTGCCTTCCCGGTCCCGCCCCCTCCTGCTGTCCCAGCTGTCACCCCCCCGGGGTCGCCACCTAAGCGCCCCAGATCATTACGTTTCTCCTCCGGTAACCTCATAGAGGGCGTCTCGGACACCCGTGCCGGGGGTTTGAAGATTTGCAATGCCCCTGTTCTCCCCTAAGTTGCGCTTTTGCGTTTATGAATTTTTCCTGTTTGCAGAGTTTGTAGCTGGTGATTGTACTTTGTTTTTGTTATTGTTTTCAAATGCGTGTGAATTCGACGCGATGGAGAAATAGTTGTGTTTTAGGTTTTGTTTGTTTTGTTTTTAGTTGTGTGTTTGTGGGTTTAGTTTTGGCCATATCTGATGATGCACGCTATTTAATGTACCTTAAAACAAGGAATATATGATATAAAAAAAAAAAAAAAAAAAAAAAAAAAAAAAAAAAAAAAAAAGAAAAAGCAACGCGTAGTTAGTTAGCACGAACGATCTCCTCTACACCTCCGGCGATTGAAATCTCAACACCATGAGAAATCATCGTCAACTCCACCCTCTCCCTCTCGTCTCCTGTGATGGCCTTTTTGCCTAGGAGGGTGACGACACTACCTTCTTCGTCTTTTATTATGGCCTCGCCTTGAGAAAGTGTTGTCCTAGAAGTTGTTTGAAGGCTCTTCTCACCCACCCCCTCGTCTCACGGTCGCAAGCCTCGCTTAGAGATCGTCCCGGTTGGTTTTACTCCTTTCTACGTTTACGGTCGGCGTTACGGTGTCCGGACCTTGGTGAAAGTACGCCCTTGGTTCTATGGCTTGTCCCTCGCTGGGGAAAGCTTTGGTCAGTAACTTCGCGGTACTCGCTATCGTCCTCCTGGTCCGAAATCTCTCGAGCATGGCCTGTTTGTCGGTTGTTTCTAGCGAGTTGTTTACCTTCCACCCCCTCTCTGCGTCCCATCGTCCCGTCCCATGGCTCGGTTACAGCCACCCCCTTGTTCCTCCCTTGCCTTCGTTTACACGGTCGGCTTGGTTCACTCTCTCGGCTGGCATCCTCTCTGCCTGGTGGCTCCACTCGCCCCCCGCGGCTGCCTGTGGTCGCATTCCTCGGTTACGACAGTTCATGGTATTGCACCGCCTCTTTGAACGACTCGAAAGTCTTAGACGATGTAATTGTCCTACCGGTCTCTTTCGTGTTATGATTGCTCCCTGGTTCAAATAGGGTGATGGCCGGCCCCCTCTTGAGATCGTTAGTGTAGTGTTTACTCTATGTTTTGTTTGGGTTTTTTTCTCATGGGTTCCCCTGGTTTTGTGTTTCCTTTCGCTTGTATTGGGCACAACTTCCTCTCCTTGTTTCGCTGCGGATGCAGTGTTCCTTTTGTAAGGGGGTAGGAGTTTATGGCAAGTGGTTTTCCTGTTGTTTCCTGCCTGTAGGGTTTTGGGGATTTACTTTGTCGTCCGCTTCGGCTAGCCGGTTTTGTTTTTCTCTCTGGACTACGGGATCGTGCGGTTTGGCCCATACCAGAGGGTCTTGGGATGATGGCTTTTTCCACGGGCGCCAGGTTGGATTGTGGGGTTTTTGTTGGCCATATCTGATGATGCATGTTATCTTTGTACCCCGGTAGTTGAAAACAATAGTATTTGATATAAAAAAAAAAAAAAAGAAAAAAGAAAAAAGAAAAAAAAAAAAAAAACCGACCAGTAGTTAGCCACGAACGATCTCCTCTACACCTCCGGCGATTGAAATCTCAACACCATGAGAAATGATCGTCACCTCCACCCCCTCCCTCTCCCCTCCTGTGATGGCCTCGCTGCCTAGGAGGGTGACGACACTACATTCTTCTTCTTTTACTATGGCCTCGCCTTGAGAAAGCGTTTTCCTAGGAGTTGTTTGAAGGCCTTTCTCATGCTCCCCCCCGTCTCACTGTCGCAAGTCTCGCTTAGCGGCCGCCCCGGTCGGCTTTACTTCTTTCTACGTTTACGGTTGGCGTTGCGGTGTCCGGACCTTGGTGAAAGTACGCACTTGGTGCTATGGCTTGTCCCTCGCTGGGGAAAGCTTCAGTCAGTAACTTCCTGGTACTCGCTATCGACCTCTCGACCTGAAATCACTCCAGCATGGCCTGCTTGTCGGTGGTTTCTAGCGAGTTGTTCGCCCTCCACCCCCTCTCCTCGTCCCCTTGTTTCGTCCCGCGGCTCGGTTACAGCCACCCCCTTGTTCCACCCTCGCCATCGCTTACATGGTCGGCTTGGATGACTCTTTCGGCTGGCATACTCTCTGCCTGATGGCTCCACTCGCCCCCCGCGATTGCCCAAGGTCCCATTCCTCGGTTATATCTGTTCATGGTATTGGACCGCCTCCTTGAACGACTCTAAAGCCTTGGACCATGTAATTGTCGTACCGGTCTCTTTTGTGTTATGATTGCTCCCTGGTTCAGATAGGGTGATGGCCGGCCCCCTTCCGCGATCGTTAGTGTAGTGTTTACTCTATGTCCTGTTTGGGTTTTCTTCTCATAGGTTCCCCTTGTTTGTGTTTCCTTTCGCTTGTATGGGTTACACTTTTCGCTCCTTGTTTTGGCTGTGTTGGTAGCATTTCTTGTCGTCAGGGGGTAGGAGTTTATGGCTAGTGGTTTTCCTGGTGTTTCCAGCTTGTGGGGTTTGGGGGGTTTGCTTTGTCGTCCGCTTCGGCTAGCCGATGGTGTGTTTCTCTCTTGTCTGCGAGATTGTGCGGTTGGGCCCACACCAGAGGATCTTGGGATGATGGCTTTTTCCACTGGCGCCAGGTAGGATCGTTTGAGGTTCTTGTTGGCCATATCTGATGATGCATGCTGTCTTTTGTACCACGGTAGTTGCAAAACAATAGTACGTGATATAAAAAATAAAAAATAAAAAATAAAAAAAAAAAAAAACCGACCAGTAGTTTGCTCCCCCCCTCTGCCAACCCAGCCACGGCCAGCTTGCACCCGTCCTTTCCCTGCCTCGATGAATGGAGATCCCCCATCTCGGCTCGTCAGTATGCCCTCAGGCTTCAGCCGAACTACTTCCCACTCAACTGGGCTACCGCGCCGACCAGGTGTAGGAGACACCTACCCCTCCACTCAATACTACATGACGCGTATTCAGCACTTGACCATCCTAGATTCCTCCCGATGATAAGGACTGACCTTCTCGTTACGACGAATCCTCTCTCAGACCCCGTCCTCATGTCCAAGGTGAACAAACACCTCAAGCTTCTCCTCAGGCAGTCGCTCATCTCCCGCTGGAAGACTGAATTCTCCCCCCTCACTTATTACAACTTCCCCCTCTCCCTGTCACCCCATCCCCTGCAGGGCCTGCCTCATTTCGTCGCGAGCAGGATCCACCAGATGAGAGCGGGCAAGAGTTACCTCGCAGGACACCCATCCTGGTACAATCACGATAATCCTACCGCCTGCCCCCATTGCGGGGATAGGCTGGAACACTTTCACCACGCCGTCCTCACCTGGACTACGAGATCAGAAGCTTCCTCCCTTTTTCTCCCAAGGGACTTGACGCTGGATTCCCTGTCCCCGCTGTGGGACTCCGCCTCGCTTCTCAAAGGTCTGGCTGGCTACATCCTCTCGACGGCCACAGGCTTCCCTCCCGATATGCCTGCCTTCTCGATACCACCCCCCCCGTGGTCCCATCCGTCACCCCCCCGGCGTCCCCTCAGACAGGCTCCAGGGCAAAACGCTTCTCGTCCTGCAACCTGATCGAGGGCATCACGGACACTAGGGCCAGGGCCCTGATGATCCGCAATGCTCCAATACTTCCTTAAGCTGCGCGTAATGTTTTTACGGGTAATACTTCTTTGCTGGATTTCTGAAATTGGTGATTATACGTTGTTTTTGTTACTCTTATCGCATGCGTATGGGTTCGACACGCTGGAGAAATAGTTTAGCTTTGGGTTTTGTTTGTTTTATGTTGTTTGTCTTTGTGGGTTTTGTTTTGGCCATATCTGATGATGCATGTTATTTCTTGTACCTTAAAACAACGAATATATGATATAATATAAAAAATATAAAAAAAGTAAAAAAAAAAGAAAAAAAAGAAAAAAAAAAAAAAGCAACGAGTAGTTAGACTCGGGCCGCAAGGTCCGCCTACTTCAAGGCCATTCAGCAGGCCCAGACCAAGCATTGGGATTCTTTTCTTTCTAGCACCAATGCCTATTCGGTGTGGCAAGCGAGGCGTGCCCTCGCCGGAACCCCCTCAGTCAGGCTCCCCTCATTCCCTGGAGCCAACTCTCCGTCACAGATCAATGAGGTTCTCCTTAATCACTTCTTTCCCCCAAGACCCCTCCCCGGCTACACACTCTTTGCCAGTTTGGATCCTGATGCCCCTCCAGTTACCAAGGAGGAAGTTGGCATGGCACTCAAGGCTTGCTCCCTCACATCGGCCTCAGGCCCGGATACGATCCCCTACTCGGTATGGAAAAAGGTCCACTTAAAGTATCCACTCATCATACCCGCCCTCCTGTCCCCCCTCCTGTCACACGGCCACCTCCCTGGCTCTCTCAAGGAGGTGGACGGCGTTATCCTAGACAAACCTGGCCAGGCTTCCTATGAATCCCCTGCTTCCTTCAGGGTCATTGTACTCCTCAAAACCTTCTCCAAGATTCTTGAAAGAATCGTCTGTTCGAGGCTAGGTAAGCTGGCCCGCTCCCTCAGGCTCATACACAGGGACCAGTGCGGATCCCTCCCTGGCATATCCACTTTTGATGCAGCCGCCACCCTCCCTCATGAGGGCAGGGCGCTACAAGCTGATAACCGCTACAAGGCCTCCACCCTTTTCCTAGACATCAAGGGAGGTTGCGACAATGTCGACTCCGCAGTCCTCTCCTCCTATTTACAGTCCCTGGGTACCCCCATCTACTTGGTAAAGTGGGTCTCGTCTTTCCTCCATCGGCGGCACTGCCGCCTCCTTTTCCAGAGGTCCCCTCGGATGTCCCTCCCGGTTTCAGTCGTTACCCCACAAGGGTCTCCCCTCTCGCCTCTCCTCTTTGTGATTTACGTTTCCTCAATGCATCTCTCCATCCCCCGCGGTCTGGTCCTCTCTTATGTGGACGACTTTGCTATAACAGTCTCCTCCCCCTCCTATGGAGAGAACGCTTCTCTCCTGGCTGGCCACGATCGAACGCTCTCCAACTTGGGATCCAAGCTAGGTGTCCCTTTCTCGGACCCCAAAACTGAACTCATTCACTGGCGTACCCCTCTACAAAGAGGCCCCGTTCCCCAGACTCCTGTAATCCTTGACGGGTGCTCTTTCCGCCCCGCGGCCTCCCTTAGATGGTTAGGGTACTGGTTTACACCCACCCTAGCCACCTCTCCACATTTCAACAAAAGGCTGTCCCTGGCGAAAGGGGCCTTTGCGGTCATTCGTTCGCTCGGCTCACCTGCCAAAGGCATCCCACCCTTCCTCTCCCACAGCCTGGCTATGGCGGTAGTCCCCCATGTGCTTCTGTACGGGGCCGACCTCTTCGTCCCTGGCTCTAAAATGCTGGAAAAGATGGAAGTATTCTGGAGACAAGTACAGAGATGGTCCACCTCATGCTTCTCCTCCACCCCCACAGGCATCCTAGCTTTTGAGTCTTGCCTCCCCCCCGTCTCCCTCCTAGCGGCCCATCAACGCCGGCTAGCAGGGTTGCGAATCGCATGCCTTCCCCCCTCTGCCAATCCAGCATCCGCCAGACTACATCCAACTTTCCCTACCCTCGACGACTGGAGAACTCCCATCTCCGCCCGCCTGCACGCCACCCGACTACCCCCAAATTATCTCCCTCTCAACTGGGCCTCACCACCGACCAGGTGTAGAAGGCATCTCCCCCTCGACTCCCCCACCTTTTTCCCTATGATCAGGACTGACCTCCTGGACACATCCCCCCACCTCCCAGAACCTTTACTGATGTCTAAGGTCAACAAACGCCTCAGGATGCTCCTCAGACGATCTCTCCTTTCCTATTGGAAATCAAACTTTCCCCCCCCAACCTACTACACTTTTTCCCCCTCCCTTTCACCCCACCCCTTCCATGGCCTACCGCGCTTTGTTGCAGGGAGGTTACACCAGATGAGGTCCGGTAAAAGCTACCTAGCGGGTCACCACTCTTGGTACAACCACGATAACCCCACTCTCTGCCCTCATTGCGAGACCGAGGTGGAAGACTTTCAACACGCCATCCTGTCCTGCCCTTCGAGATCGGAAGCGCGATCCCTTTTCCTCTCAAGGGCCCTGTCGCTGGAATCCCCGTCCCCCTTGTGGGACTCCGCTTCTCTCCTTAAAGGCCTGGCCGGCTACGTCCTCTCGACCGCCACTGGCTTCCGCCCTGACATGCCCTCCTACGCAGTCCCGCCACCGCCGGTTGTCCCATCCGTCACTCCACCAGCGCCACACGGCAGGGGTCTGCGACCATGGTTATTCCCCTCCAGCAACCTCCTAGAAAGTATCACAGACACCAGAGCCAGGGCCTTGATGATATGCAACGCCCCGGTCCTTCCTTAGTTTCTTAGTGTTTTTGGTTTTGTGAGAATGTTAAGGTTAGGTTTTAGTTAGCTGTAAGACGTGGTTTTCGGCAGTATACTTGTTTTTGTTACCTTTATCATATGCGTATGTGTTCGACGCGTCGGAGGAATAGTTTTTCCTTGTGGTTTTGTTTTTTTGTTTTTGTTGTGTGTTTGTGGGTTTTGTTTTGACCATATCTGATGATGCATGTCATTTCTTGTACCTTAAAACAACGAATATATGATATAAAACAAAAAGAAAAAGAAAAAAAAAAAAAAAGAAAAAAAACCGACG